>CABFVX010001991.1:112528-132252 GCA_902151425.1 Timema shepardi
GTGAGGAATGCCAGGCCTCCACCGTGGTTCGGATTCCACGTTTTACTGTAGGTCCTCCATTTCATCTCGCAATCACCCTACCATTACACATTAGCGTAAGTGCGTATAGCCCGAACGGATAGTATGACGCGGTGCTAAAAAAAAAGTGCAGGATAAGAAGGGGTTAGGGGAGGAATTACTGGCTATCACTTTTGATCAGTAGACATTTTTCAACTTAATTTTTACCAACGAAAGGAAGAGTGATCCCGTGAGGGTTTGAGGGGGGGCAAGGGAAGATGATGCAGTTGGTTTTCCCTTCGTTACGAGCGCTAGTATCGCCTGTCCTACATCTTCATAATATACCTGTATTGGAAGGGAAAAGTAGCGGACAAACTTGTCTTGTGAGTGTGGGAGCCTACCATTGTTGGAGAAAGAGAGAAAGAGAGAAAAGAGAGAGAGGAGGGGGGGGGGGGCATCTGAAAGGAGATCCTCGCCGTCGTCTTTGGTAACCGCCGGAAGGTTCATCAGCTCTCACCCCGCTGAAGAAGTGTTCAGTTGGATCCCACACGCCGTTTCTTGCGGTACTTTAGAAGATCGTCTGTCGTGGGATTAAAAAAAAAAAGAATCGAGTTAGTTTCGTCCATCGTTTGATTTATTTTTGTTTTAATAAATTTCCGGACTGTTTTTTATTTTCTCTTTAATTATATATTGTTTATATATATACAAATGGTGCTACATTGAAGACAACTCAAAAACAGTTTCCTGGGATTAAGAATATCCGTGTGTAATTTTTTTCTTTGGATAATAAACAGGTAAGATCACATCAGACCAAAATGGTACACATAATATTAAATACAAATTAATTAAAGTTAATTTTTTTTCAAAAAAGATAGGAAAATTTAATGTATTAAAATGCTGGATGTAATTATATTTTAGGCCTTACAAAAAATTACATTACCGGTGTACAATATAAGCCTCACCTCTGGTCTAGAGATTTCAGGGTTCTTATCTCTTAAGTGCTGATTGGTGTCGTGGTTCAAATCCTGACTAAGTTTAAATTTATTCCCCGCTCTATGTGAAAACTGTTGCGACAAAATGGATTAGAGTCTCATTGTAAATGTGTTCTTAGACCCCAATAACGACAGGTCCCTGTAGAACCAAAAGTAGGTCTAATAATAAAATATAACATGCCACGAATTTTTAAAATTATTATTTAATCACCTGTACAGGTTATACGCATATTGTAATTACTCTAATGGGGTAGGACTGAGGAAGGAAGTATTTTAGAGCTAATTACCCACATTTGCATGGAAGGAGAATGGGAAACCATTTATGAGAAACCACCCTCAGTAGACCCGACCGAGGTTCGAACCCAGATCTTTCCGTCTTCAGCAGGCCAGTCCAACACGAGGATGACGCCTTAGACAATTTAGCCACTCAAGCGGGTGTCATATTAATTATTAATGTACACACCATTTAGTTTAATTGCACCAATATTATATGTCTGCCAATTTGTTAATTTAATCTACTGAAACGTTAAGGTAAGCTATTACCATTATGAGATATAAAATAGACTTAAGTGGGGATGATTTAATACTATATTTGAAAATATGATAGGAATAAGAATAGAACTACGGGCCGTTTCCATTAAAGCCTGTATCTCTGGCCTAGTAACGCCACAAAGAAAGATGGAAATTAATATATTAATAATAATAATAATTATTATTATTATTATTAGCACCGCGTCTTACTACCCGTTCGGGCTATACGCACTTACGCTAATGTGTAATGTCAGGGTGATTGTGAGATGAAATGGAGGACCTACAGTTTAACGTGGAATCCGAACCACGGTGGAGGCCTGGCATTCCCCACATTCACAAGTTGTCTTGTCAGAGGTGAAGGAAGGGTTTGGTAATCAGATAAATCTGTGCCGGGACCGAGGATTGAACCCCGGCCGCCAGCACAGAAGTCTGACACCTTACCCCTAGACCGCCAGGTCACCTACAATATATTAATTAGAATATTTTATTATCGTGTGAGCCAACTATCGCAGTTACCGAATTTGGAGGTTTACTCGTCTTTGCCACCCAAATTATGTAACTGATTATCATAAAATATCAAATCAATATCATGTTTGAAAGAAATACTACGTTTAGATAAAATTTGACTAAAACCCGTTGAAACTAATTTAGGGTTGACATTTTCCTTCACATCTGAACACTCGGATATAAGCTTCAAAAAATACTTTATTTTTTCCTTGTCCTTTTTGATTCTATAATTTAGTGCATGCAGTTGAGTTGGACAGACATTGATAAAAGCAGATCAATACTCTAGGATACACTATGAGCGTCAAATTTGAAAATAATACAATATCTTTTTTTAATTATTACGTTTAACCCACTTATGTGGCCACATGGTCTAAGACGTCACTTTTGCAATAGACTGGACTGCCTATAGTGGGGAGATTGTGGTTTTAATCCAGGTCAGGTGTACTGAGGGCTGATTTCCAAATCTCCTTCCACGTGAATGTGGGTACACTTTCTCCAATTTCAACCTTCCCCACTTCCTATCACATTAGTGTAATTTGTACGTACGTATACAACCCGGACAGATAGTCAGATGCGATGCTAAAAATAATAATAAATTATTATGTTTAAAAACTATCACTATTAACAACTGATTAATTTAAGGAGTAATGATGAGAAAGTTAGTTTAGATAAAATGCACCCTAATTAGTGTGGAGAAAGGATGTGAAAAAAAAGTGCACCCGACCAAGATTCAAACTTTGACCTTCAGGTCACCGATGATTCAGTCAATTTCAAGACTAATGCTTTAGAATGATTCGTGTAATGTGGAGATAAACATTTAGTTTAGACTATTCTGGCATCGAAACAACGAGGAAGACAAAAAAAACACACAACATATGTCCTCCAACGGGAGGGTACCTATGTATGTATTAATTTGGTTTAATGTGTGGATGTAGGGGACGCGAGAAAAGGTAAGTGTTTTTGCAGTTTTTATAGCAAAACTTTTGCTGGCCAAAATAAATCAAACATTGCTTCAGTAGAAATATAGAGTTTACTTTCCTTCACGTGGTGATATCAACAGTTGTTGAATATCTGTCCTGAGCATAGCGGCACTAGATGAGAAACTTTTTAAATCGAGAGAAAGAATTGTCATTAAATTCCATGACACTCCTCTTGAAAGAAATTTAACCCCAGTTAATATCAACATGTGAAGAAAATTATACTCTTATGTTTCTACTGGAGGAAGATTTTACTCATTTTGGCCAAACAAGTGTTTGTTATAAAACTGCAAAAAACATTGGCCTTAATTCATGTTCTCTCCACTCACATCTTAAATCCTGTCAATTAGTTCCAAAATAATTATAAAAGAGAATTAAATATTCATGAAAATCCCGTAAATAGTTTTTTCTATTTAATATACACTTTAATATAAAATGGCAATATAATTTAATAGCTATCCCAAATTATTTGATTGCCAAAATTACTCAAAAATTGTATAAATCCATATATAGGGTCTAGCTTTATTTTATACCCTATATCTGTCAGACAGTCATATTTAAAAATTAAAAACCCATAATGCTTGACATAAGTGCATTAGAAATCCAACAGGATCAGGTGATTTGGGAAGAAAAAAATCAATTTACATTTGCTCAGCTTCTTTCACACCTGCTAAGTGGTCTCGAATGGTCTAAAGGCCGATACACACAGAATGCTAAGCTAAGCTAAGCAATGACCCCTCTTCCCCCTTCAGAACTCAATGTTGTTTCGTTCTGGTCTGCTCCAGTGAATTTTAGCTATGATGGCGTTCTCCAAAAGTTTTGTTCGAGTTCAGGTTATAGTACTGAGGAAGAAAATATGTTGCTGTTAGCAGCTGTTTTCAGTGTCGGCTCGTGTATAGGCACTGCGGAACTGCAGCACCCCCTATTTCCACTTGATATTATCGATGACATTTAACATAATGAGTCCTTTTTTCTTTAATTCTTTCTTTATTTTTGTAGCACAATATAGTCTTTAAGCTTAAAGTCAGTGCTTCAGTAGCCATCCGCCAGTTTATGAAAAAGATACAAACATCTTTGTATGATACTGGGTGCTTCACAGTGCCAGTGACGTGGTGTTTGACTGTTGTGCGCATGCGCACATAGGAGGTGGTGGGAAGGAAGGCGGGACTGCCAGGTAGAGGGAGCACTGTTGCTCTCGCAGTGCCGGATCTGGCATGATGGTGGAAGGAAGTGTTTTTTTTACTTAGCGTGTGTTGTGCTTAAAAACCGTGTACCATATTCTTGAATGTGATAAATTGTAGAAGAGTGTAGAATTAGATTATTATTCTGCTTCCAGCTAATCTATTTGGTTCATTTTTTTCGGTTCCTTTATTTAACAAAAAGACTACATGCGCTTGCAGTACTTTCAATGGAGAAAATTTCCTCAATTTTCATCCAGAGATCAAGGAGAATATTAATAAACTTTTTGTGCAAATTAAAACAAGAAGAATATATTTCATTTTTAAATAAATAGATCAAGCTTGAACTGTAACAATTTAAGCTAAAGTAATTAAAACATGTTTTTTTGTTAAGATTTTATCAAGTTCCTGAATAAATTTTCTTTTTATACATTTTTTTCTTTTGCCCAGTTTTAAAACAAAGGCTAAACATTTTCTGAAGCAGCAACTCCCACTAATTTTAGCTACGAGCTGCCACTGGCTGTTTTGAAAGATGAATAATAATTAGGAGGTGGAGGTTTGACTTGATCAATTAACGTTTCAATTTTAATACAAACACATTTATTAAATATTCAACCTAAATAGAATATTACTTAAATACACATGAAACAAACTGGAAATAAAACTTCAACACTTCTTTAGTTATTTTCACCAAACCAGCACTGCGTCTGTTCAACACGGAGCCCAAGTAGCGTTATGCGCATGCGCAACGTAAGATGGATCAAGATGGGAGATGGGAAAATTGCCCGGCCAGCAATAGGAAAAAAAACCCATCGCATGGTGTAGCAGGGAAGGCATAGCTTAGCTTCCTGTGTGAACCATCACATTTAAATGCATGGTCCACCATTTTTCTAAAGAGCTAGTGGAGCAAATCTTAGCTTAGCTTAGCGTTCTGTGTGAATCGGCCTTTAGGCAGTTTTCTTAATGTTTTAGTAATAGCGGACAATTTGGGCACTGGGAGAAAAGGAGGGGGAGGGTAAAGGGAGGGGGGTTGATGTAAACATTTATACAGTAAACATATTATTTTAAGCAATTATATTTTACGACAGTAAATATAAGACCACAATTAATTTTATTAAATTACACGTTGAAAAAAAATAATCATAAAATTGCATTGAATTATTAAGTGATAATTTTTTATTATTTTATAACACTCTAAGCCTAATAATTTTTGGATAAATAATTGTTCATTTTTGTTGATTTTGTTTATTAGTACGTACTTTCTATTTTATGTGACTTGTGTCCATCAATAGAAGTAATACAACATAGTATGCATATTTCAAATTCAATCTTTTGTTTTTCAAATTTTGTATTATACGTAAACAAAATTCTTTAATTTATTATTATTATTATTATTCTATTTTTCCTGGGATCTTGTGGACCACTTGATAGGCCACCATGGGCCACACTTTTAGAAACAATGGTATAAGACGTCATTATCGCAATATACTGAATTGCCGATGATCGGGGAGATCGGGGTTCGAATCCCAGCTGGATGTATTGAGGGTATTAATTCCTAAATAGTTTCCACTCTCTCTCGGTGCAAATGTGAGTACACTAACTCTTAAACTCAACCTTTCTAATCCTTAACAAACTTGCGCGACTAGTGCATATGTGCATAGCCCAAACGTAAGACGCTGTCCTAAAAAAAACCCAACTTCTTTCACATTAAAAACATTCGTTAACCCCGTTCGTTTATACCATAATTAAACTCGAACCAGACGTCTTATGCATCCACACTGGTTTGTAATACTTAGAATTAAAACTTGTATTTAAATAACAGAGTATAATGCACTTTCTGGTATTCCGCAGTTAAAAAATGTCATTCATATCCTCTTCATAATACCTAGAAAACCACAAAAACGAATTTAGACCGAGTGACAAGGAGAGTTGCGCAATGGGACCGTCTATATTTATATATCTCTGTCTCACTTGGCGTGGACATTTTGTTTACTGTGACTTCATTGCAAAAGGCTCGCGCGACCGAATTACGTGGGCAATTTCTTTCGTCGCGGGCTAGTCCTAAACTGCTATCACTCGTCTTGAGTTACGTTATTTCAGATGGGGAAGTGAACCCCTAGCTCCCTAAAGCAATTTACACAGAAATAAATGATGACATCTTTTGTTCTTTTAATGCAAAGAAAAAAAAATTATGGAAAACTAAGACAAGACAAATTAATTATTTCACCACGAGCGACATTAAACATAACAAATTATTATTATTATTTTAATGACAGGTCATAAGTTCAATCCCCATTACAAACAACAATATAATAGTCAATACCTTACCCACTCTGGTGGCCGCATAGTCTAAGACTTAACTCTCGCAATAGGGTGACCTGGCGGTCTAGGGGTAAGGTGTCAGACTTCTATGCTGGCGGCCGGGGTTCAATCCCCGGTCCCGGCATAAATTTATCTGATTACCAAACCCTTACTTCACCTCTGACAAGACATATTGTGAATGTGGGGAATGCCAGGCCTCCACCGTGGTTCGGATTCCACGTTAAACTGTAGGTCCTCCATTTCATCTCACAATCACCCTACCATTACACATTAGCGTAAGTGCGTATAACCCGAACGGGTAGTAAGACGCGGTGCTAATAATAATAATAATAATAATAATAATAATAATAATAATAATAACTCTCGCAATAGATTAAACTGCTGATAGAGGGGAAAATGGGGCTCGAATTCCGGTCGGCTGTATTGAGGGTGGTTTTTTGATAAATGGGGTATCACTCAAATGCAGATACACCTACTTTAAATTCAACTTTACTCTTTATTTATACATTAGAGTAATAAGTAGTCTACGTAGGCGTAGGCCTACAACCCGAACGTATAGTGAAACGAGGTGAAAAAAACCCCCTGTAAACGTATGATTTTAATAATAATAATAATAATAATGAAATGTCTGAGTTACATCACTCAGCCCAGTAGTGGAAAGATAAGCCAGTACTAATGTACCGTTGTCCAGGGGACGCCCGAATATACTAATAATAGTACATCCTTTCCGCGGAGGCTCTTTCCATGTCACGATGAGATGAGGTGATGGTGATAGTGAATATGAGGGTGATATTATGGGAGTGATAATATGAATGATGATGTAGAACCAGTAGCAGCACTTTAAAACTAACTTGAGCCTAATTAACCAAACCCTGATAAAGCATGGGAATAATTATTTCTGTTTAGAGGAAATCTCACCCAGTACCAGCCGGGAATCGAACTTGATAACTCTAAGTCAGCTGCTAGGGGCTTTGACCATTATTGTTATAATATAAGTTAGTTTGTTGATCATGCATCTGATACGATCTTGTTCACAGAATGTTCACGTTATAAATAACCTTAATTTTTTTTCGTCGTATTTAAAAAAAAAATTCCCCCCCCTGGAATGTTGAGAAATCTTGAGGATCGGTCTGTATCCTGTTTTCGTCTGGGGTTCAACTTTGATTACTAGGCCGCCTAATGTTTCGAGTTCAACGCCAGATGAATCATGAATTATTCATCATGGGAGTTGTTCGGACGACACAGAGAGACCAATTACTTACTTTCTCCTGTTAAAAATCAAAAAAACAAAAGTGCTCACTTACTTCTTATTAGCCGTCTTCTAATAGCGAGCACGTGCTCTATAAAAAAAAACACAGGTCAGTTGAATATTTTGCCTTCTATCTTACGCGCAAGACAATGTTTGGATTCGTCGCGTTACCGGGGATGAACGTAAGATGATGCTATTTAAGTTCGGTATATTTACGATCTTTATAACAAAACATTTTTCCAAATTAAATTAAACATATGTTTCGGTAGATAGGTTTAGTTTAATTTTCCACGAACAATAATAACAATAGGACTTGAATATCTGTCATTTTCATCGCAAAATTTGAACAGATTTTTTAAATAGTAATCTGACACCCTTAGCTCAGCGCACTAAAGTTCACTGTGAAGAAAGACAGTGATGATAGTGTTCACACTAAAGTCAACACGACTGAAGGTAGTGTTCACACTAAAGTCAACACGATGGAAGATAATGAAAGTAGTGTTCACAACTAAAGTCAACACGATGGAAGATAATGAAAGTAGTGTTCACACTAAAGTCAACACGATGGAAGATAATGAAGGTAGTGTTCACACTAAAGTCAACACGACTGAAGGTAGTGTTCACACTAAAGTCAACACGACTGAAGGTAGTGTTCACACTAAAGTCAACACGAGGGAAGATAATGAAAGTAGTGTTCATACTAAAGTCAACACGATGGAAGATAATGAAAGTAGTGTTCACACTAAAGTCAACACGAGGGAAGATAATGAAAGTAGTGCTCACACTAAAGTCAACACAATGGAAGATAATGAAAGTAGTGTTCACACTAAAGTCAACACGATGGAAGATAATGAAAGTAGTGTTCACACTAAAGTCAACACGAGGGAAGACAGTGAAGGCAGTGAAGTGTCATGCTCCCCCTGGGGGTTGGTTGTATGCTCTCACTCTCGTTAGAAACCACTCCCCGAGGAGATGATGTTACTTTCTACGAGGGACGGTCCAGTTTCAGGTGTCAAGGGCAGGTCTTTACAGCGTCCAGCCTTGACTGGGCCAGGGGAGATCACTTTAATTACATATGTGTGACTCCCCCTGAGGGTCAAGGTGCGTGCAGACAACTACAGTCCCAACCAGTACTGATAACCCACTAATTTCTACATGTGCCGTTATGGCGGGAGTGTAACGAACTCGAGTTAAAGAAAGTGTCTTTGCAGTTTTTATAGCAAAACGTTTTTATTTGGCCAAAATCAAATCAAATAGCTCTTCAGTAGAAATATAAAGTTCGATTTTCTTCACATGGTGATATCAACAGCTGTTGAATATTTGTCATGAGTATAGTGGCATTAGATGAGATTTTTTTTAAATTAAGAGAAAGAGTTGTTATTAAATTCTAAGACACCTTAGACAGATATTGAACAACTGTTAATATCACCATGTGAAGAAAATTAAACTATGTTTCTACTAGATCAATATTTGATTTATTTTGACCAAAACATATTTTGATATAAAAACTGCAAAAAACACTGCCCTTTTCTAGAGTTCTCTTCACTTCCCCCTTAACTTGTTCAGTGCATTGCACAATACTCTTCATTAGCAAGTTACTAGATCATTCTACTGTAATCTCGTGGGAGTGTGGACAACTATTTAATAAAAATACACCCTCAGTAAACCCGGACAGGATTCGACCTTAGCCCTCTCATCTATAACAATAATTCAAACCCTACGAGGTTTAAGCTGTCCGGAGCCCAATATAGCCAGGAGGTCACGGGACACAATGACTCATCATATTTACACGACTTAAGAAAAGTGTGAGTATTTTTTACAACATAAGTGCAGTCCTATTTTTAATGTAGGAATCAAATATGATGGCTATACAAGTTACTATATTACTCTCAAGTATTCATACGTCGAGTCATTTGATCCGCAACTGTCTCGTTTGATTCTTTTTAGCATCAATGCCTATAAAATAACAATAACAATATGGTAAAATGTTATCAATGTTGACTGTAAAAAAATAATATGTTTGTAGTACATGGAAACTTATAGTTAGGAATGTTGAAAAATAATAGATTTTTTTTTTCTAATATCAATATTTTCCGCCTGAAACTTTTCACTCGGTTGGTTTATTTCGATACTTTAACTCATATGAGTACCTACACACTGGTGTAAAAAAACACGTGATATTATATTTGGACACAATTTTCTGCTCATTCTTTCCATAATATATCCTTACATATAATTCTATGCGGTTCGTTTCATTGTATAGAATTGTCATTTGTTACATGTTGATAATATGTTTGTCTGGAACTGTCATTTGTTACATGTTGATAAGTTGATTGTCTGGAACAGTCATTTGTTAGATGTTGGTCTGGAACTGGCATTTGTTACATGTTGATAATATATTATCTGGAACTGTTATTGGTTAGATGTTGATAATATATTGTCTGGAACTGTTATTTGTTAGATGTTGATAAGATGATTGTCTGGAGATTGAAGACGATGGTATTTCCTTGAAGACAACGTTTTTGATGTCAACTTCTCGATGAACGTAGCGAACATGTAGTTTAAGTAGATGGGCGCAGATTAGGGGCGGATCAATTATCTCATAGAATTGGGGTGGACGTTAATTATAAATTTATCACGTCACTGTTTTAAAACACCAAGTATTTCAACTCCGGAAACCCCTCTTTTAGTTTACGTGATGAATTGTGTAATAAAAGAGTTGAGAAAAAAAATTGGTGGTGATAATTGTTCTATTTTGTTTTATTCACTGGTGGGTTAGTTAAAGAGTCTTCTCTCACACAAAGCGTGTGTGAAAAACATGCACACACATACACACACTCGTACATAATCACACATAAACACGCGTCTCTATCACGGCGATAAATTCACACTTTTTTTTCCACCAGTGAGACACACATAACTTTGCTCTGATTTGAAAATTTCGTATTAGAAACATTCCCATTTGTATCAGTTTCTCATGATTACGTGGTATTGAGAAAGTCTTATGACGCTAAAGAAAAAAATATCATGTGAATTTTTACTGAAATACTGGAATATGCGGGTGTCCCAAAATTTTCTTATAAAGTAGAGTCGATAATTTGGACGTCGATAGTCCAGATCGTCAAGAAAAAAAACAACAAGAAAATGACAGACAAAAAATGCACCTCGATCCATGTTTAAAAAAAATGAGACTTTTTGTTGTTGTTAGTTGCCTTCAGGATTTATGATATTTAGCAACAACAACAAAAAGTGTAAGTACGTTGCTTAAAATAATAAAGTGAATTTGTTTGTTTCTTTTACCTTAATACTGAGTTTTCATAAGTATCAAGTTTATGATTTATTTTTTATATTTGGTAAATGCACCATATTTTCTAAAATCTAGATTAGGTCGATCCTCAAATAATCCGAATTACCGATTCTTTACTGTGTAGTTTTTTTTGTCATGTTTCTTACAACTCATCCGAGATAATAATAAATAATAATAATATGTAGCACCGCGTCTTACTACCCGTTCGGGTTATACGCTTCAAGTACTAATTACGCTAATGGATTAGGAATTGGGAAGGTTGAATTAGGGGAAGTGAACCCGCATTTGCGTGGAGGGAGAGTGGAAAACCATTTAGGAAAAACCACCCCCAGTTCACCCGACCGAGATTCGAACCTCGATCTTCCCGTCCTCAGCAGTCGAGCTCAACACGACAAGCGCGTTAGCCAACTACGCCACCGAGGCGGGTGATAATAATAAAGATAGGCATAATTTTCACAACATACTGTATTTATGGTTACGGGTAGGTCAGGGTTTGAGTCTCTACCTGGCGCATTGAGTGATGTCGACAGTCCAAATATGGTTTTCCCAAACCTCTCTTCACGGGAATATTTGCTTACGTCCAGTCGAATACCCACCTCATCTTTATTACCCCTTTGTATTATGTCGTTCATAATCCTTGAGATAGCCACTTGGTTGGTTTAAGGCGTTACTCTGGCAATATACTGGACCGTCCATAACGGTGATATAGAGGTTCAAATCCCGATTGGGTGTACTGAGGGTGATTTTTACCTAGCTGGTTTTCTACACTCCTTCCACGCGAATGTGTATACATCTTTTCTAAATTGAACCATCATCTCAAGGTTTAACAATATACCGTCCAGAAAACCTTCTTCTTTCTTGATACACATAATAAGTTAGCTTGTAAATAATTGAACTGATACTCTCCATATTTGGATAAATTATTACTTTCTTAACCACAGCGTCTTACTACCCGTTCGGCTAATATATTAATGTACTAATCACTCTGATGGATTTAGGGATCAGGAAGCTTACATTTAGAGGAAGTGTGCCAGCATTTACGTGGAGGGAATGTGGAAAACCATTGAGGAAAACCCACCATCAAAATACCTGACCGAGATTCGAACCTTGATTCCCTCTTAGTGGCAGTCAAGTCTACTGCTAGAGTAGCACCTTAGAACATTCAGCCACCGAAACGGGTATGCAAATTGGGTGTTGTGGAAAATGTGTGTAATGTGACTTTCCTCCTTTTCCCCTCGTAACCGTCCATATGTTAGAGGTTCCATGTCAATGTTTGACCTAACAGTATTGAATGTACGACTATCAGAAGTTGTAGTAATCATAGTCGAATAGAAAGATCTGACATCGTAATGATAGCGCCGATGAGGTCAGAAAGTGAAAACAGACACGCGCGCTCTTATTCACGAAACTTTCGTGACGATCTATGACATTGAATTAAATACAGGTGGTATTTATTCATCGTAGATCACGGGTTTTACTTTTTTTTTAAATATATAAATGAATCAAATAGCCAAAACTGTTATCTATTCTTATAGTGAGAATTAGTCCATCTAGATATTAAATTCTAAATATTGAAAAATGACACCTGGACACGGGGAATCAAACCAGGAACTTTTGGCTTAGTACACCAATGCTCTAACCACTGAACTATCCAGGAATCTTCCCGTGCCTAGGGTCATACTTCACTCATATTTTAAGGCAGAGTCTATGATGGACATATCATTTTAAAATTTTCAAAATATGATATCTAAAATGGAGTAATCCTCACTAAATTATAAATAATAGCTTTGGCGATTTGATTCTTAAATATGCGATCCCTTACAATTATAATAATTGTACAGTGGTAGCCTTAAGCCAACTACAGAATCGAGGGTGGCTGCGTTATCTGATAGCTCGTGATCTTAATAAAATCACATATTTGTAGCCGACGATTTCCGCACGTCCATCATATACTCTGCCTTGAAATAGGAGTGAAGAATGACCCTGACTGAGATGATAACTGGATAGCTCAGTAGTTAGAGCATCTGCGTTCTTAGCCAAATGCCCCGGGTTCGATTCCCGTGTCCAGGTGACATTAAAAAAAATTGTTTTTTTTTATAAATGTACATACTAACTTTTATTTTATTTGCTCTAATGATAATTACGGTTATCTAATTTATGTGAAAGGATTGGTGTTAGTTATTTTGCATGCATATAAAACCTATTTAATCATAAAAGCCAAGATTAAAAATTAAAGTTTTGAACGCTGTATTAAAAAACCTCAACATTTCCCCCATATTAAATAAAAAAAATAACTCCAAATTTTAAACGTATTATTGCTTACTAACTTACGCTATAGAATTAGGAACTCGAAAGTTCTTTGCCGTACTTACAAAAGTACGCCACCTATCCCTCTCTTGAGATACTTCCATCCAGTCCATCTCGTTACACCCCCTCTCTTTAAAATCCATTCTAATATTATACTTACAATTGCGTCTAGATTTTCCCACTGCTTTCTTCCCATTGGGTTTACCAGTCAATACCCTGAACACGGTCCCAGAATCTCCCATTCACGCTGCATGTCCTGCACACCGTACAGGATACATAGCTCATCATTATGTAGCCTCCACTCTCCAGTATCCTCCTACCTTTTAGGACCAAATATCTTCATGAGCAGCTTGTTTTCTAACAACATTTATTTTATTTTCGTCATTTAAGGTAAGATATCACGTTTCACACCCATAGAGGAAAACTAGTTAAACTAGTGATTTATATATTATTTGTTTTACATTACTTGACAGCAAGTGAGATGTCAACAACTCACTCCTTTTCCCGACTGTATACTTCTCTTACAGTAGCCCCGTGGCTTCTTTGGTGCTGACTGACAGCTCACAGCTGACTTCTGACAGTCAACATTAAGGTATATACCTATATTTTGACTGTCAGAAGTAACAGCTGCTAAACACATGGTTTTGCAGATCATATGGTCCGGCGTAGGTATACATAATTTGATCTGTTAACTTTTCAAAGCCATCAGTTGTCAGCTGTGAGCTGTCAGTCAGCACCAAAGAAGCCATGGGGTTATTGTAGTTTCTACTTTAATATAGTTATTAATGTTAATAATAAATATTATAAGATTAAACTTAAGATTGTAATTCTTCATTCGATAATTTGATGCCAAACATTGTACATATTTGGTCCACATGAGGAACTTTTTTTTTTTTTGTACTTGAACCTTCCCAAGTAAAGAGTGGATATGGGAACAACTTTTAAATCGGTCATCCTATGAAAATTTGTCTATGGTTTAGCTCTACACGTTTGAAAAGTTGAATAAAGGTGTGAAATAAATAAAAAAAACACGTGACTTTTAAGATTCCTTCCAATGTACTGTACTTCCTGCCTCACAAAGAAAGTGCTGACTTTTTAAAAGTAAGTCGGTCCTCTTTTTTTACTAGAAGATCAAGTTGTCACTTTCGTTGAACATTATTCTATTTAGATACTTACCTTTCTCTATTATGTGAACATATTTTGTGGCTTCTTTTCATCGACGCAGCGGCTGTGGGTGTTGGGCATTACAATCCGAAAATATTCAGGTCATCACACCTAATTTTATTTCTTTTAGGTAAAAGGAACGCTGAATGTATTCTTGACATTTGCAGAAAGACGAACTTACACTGCTGAAGATTCGAGTTTATCAGCCAATAGGTTTTTACGTTTAATCTACACCAACTCTCTCTATTTATTTATCTGGCTCTAATTATCCCCACCGATCAGTATCTGTATCTTTAAATAACGAACTTTCTAAAATATATTATTATTATTATTATTATTATTATTATTATTATTATTATTATTAGCACCGCGTCTTACTACCCGTTCGGGTTATGCGCACTTACGCTAATGTGTAATGGTAGGGTGACTGTGAGATGAAATGAAGGACCTACAGTTTAACGTGGAATCCGAACCACGGTGGAGGCCTGGCATTCCCCACATTCACAAGATGTCTTGTCAGAGGTGAAGGAAGGGTTTGGTAATCAGATACATCTTTGCCGGGACCGGGGATTGAACCCCGGCCGCCAGCACAGAAGTCTGACACCTCACCCCTAGACCGCCAGGTCACTTTCTAAAATCTATATTTTTGTGTTTGAGGTTTTGGATAGAGTAGGTTCAATTTTAAAGTAGTTATTATCATTTTATTCATGACGTAAAATAATTCAATGACCTCATTCCCTCCCCTCTCTACAATCCCCCTTAGTACTTTATGACCCGCTTCGGTGGTCACATGATCTAAGACGTCCCTTTAGTCAATGATGGCGAGATCAGGTTTTGAATTCTGGTGGTATGTACCGAGGAAGGTTTTTTCCTTAGTGGTTTCCCACTCTGCCTCTTCACAAATTTGGGTACTCTTCTTCTAAATTAAACCTTTCTCATCCCTTACACATCAATCAACGTGATTAGTTCGTATACGCTTAACCTCAACCGGTAGTAAGACGTGGAGCAAAAAAAAGAGACACATTTAAAGAATTTGTACAAATTTGTCTGAAACCTTAGCTCAGTCGGTAGCATACTTTTCTACTGAGATAAGAGTCTTGAGTTTGATTCTCAGCAGGGACAATAAATTTATCACTGGGGTGAGACGTGAGGGGTGGGGGGCTGGGTGTTGTGTCTTTTCTAGATTTAAGTTAGTTTATAAGACTTGTGATGATAAAATCGGTGGTTTCAGAAAATGCACGTTAAACACCTTAAAGGTGTGAAAGTGTAAATATAAGTTTCTTTATATCTATAAGGTGACCTGGCGGTCTAGGGGTAAGGTGTCGGACTTCTGTGTTGGAGGTCCGGGGTTCAATCCTCGGTCCCGGCAAAGATTTATCTGATTACCAAACCCTTCCTTCACCCCTGACAAGACATCTTGTGAATGTGGGGAATGCCAGGCCTCCCACCGTGGTTCGGATTCCACGTTAAACTGTAGGTCCTCCATTTCATCTCACAATCACCCTACCACCACACATTAGCGTAAGGGCATATAACCCGAACGGGTAGTAAGACGCGGTGCTAGTTGTGATAATAATAGTAATATTTTATTTTGTTGAAAATAAAAAAGGAATGTAGTGTNTAGGTCCTCCATTTCATCTCACAATCACCCTACCATTACACATTAGCGTAAGTGCGTATAACTCGAACGGTTAGTAAGACGCGGTGCTAATAATAATAACTTATCCGCCTGGAGCGGCTCTGTCGCCTTGCCATCCAAAACACCCCAAGTTCACAAACCTGTTCCAAAGGTCAAATCTGCACCTTTTTCACCTATCGAGATGGTACGACCTAATGTTTATACTTTTTTTTTTAATTCTCACATCACATTTGAAAGTGAAAACATATATATGAGGGAGGTAGGCGGGTGTCGAAGAGGTGATGAAAAGAGATACAGTCACTTTCATTTAAATGGTTTCTTGTAAACTAAACATGGAGAAATGATTATTTATGGTCCGTAGAGGAAGAAGCTTTCATGATCAACTCTGTATGGGAAGACAGCCGGACAAGACAAGTTGGAACACGGAAATAAAATGTGAGAGAAGCGTATAAATTACTGAGGTGAAGGTACGATTAAAATGGAAAGGGGAAAAATATGTAAACAGGATGTTGTTACAACTGGAACTCATATGTTTGTCGATTAATTTGAAAAGTTGTTTGAAAAAACAAAAAGTTTAGTGAGTAGGATTACATTTTTTGGTTAAAACATAATCTACCTATTTCGGTGGGCGTAATGTCTAAATCGTCACTCTCGTTATAGACTAAACTTCCGATGACGAGGATATCGGGGTTTGAATTCCGGTCGACTGTACTGAAGGTGGTTTTTCCCTCCCTACTTCCACGCACATGCGAGTACACTTCATCTAAAAACTCAACCTTCCTCATTCCTAACACATTAGCTTAGCTAGAACATATGCCTACAAGCTGAGTGGGTAGTAAATACGTGGCTCTAAAAAAACAATAAAAGCTAGAATGTAATACCAAAAATGAAACAACATTTAAAAATAAAATAAGAGCACTAAACAAATCTGTATCTATTACTACGACACTAATTTTAATTAATCATGATTTGTATTTATAATAATTTTAATAATTATTATATTGCTAGCTTATACAATTATTTTTAATTAGTAATTATAATAACAAATAAAGGACTTTTAGGTTAAAAACAATCTTTTATTTTTTAAAAAAATCGTAATTTTAATCAAAAAATACAAAGAAAAACGTCACTGTCGCTTAGAAAGTAATAAAACATATGTGCTGGGCATAGGCCTAAAAGGTTTTAGAATTAATATAAAAAATATGTATTTTAATACAAATAATTGGCTATCATACTAAGCTCACTGGAGAGTTTTAAATTTAAAACACTTGATTTTCTGCACATTGGAGCCAAGTTTATTATTATTATTATTATTAGTATTATTATTATTATCTAGCACCGCATATTACTACCCGTTCGGGTTATACGCTGGAGCTAAGTTTATAAAGTTATTGATCAGATAATCATGTAGGAGATAGGGCAAGGGAGGCGTTAGTCAATTCTTTACAACATTAAGGGGTTGATTTCAATATTTTTGATTATTTTCTAAGTATTCGATTGTCCGTGAACAGAACAGAAAACAGAAACTATCTTTGTCAACTACATCCAGAATCGTTAAGCGGTTCCTTAGAATTGTGACCTGACCACTTTAACCGTTGATTAAAATTCAAGAAAATATGGGAGCATTAAGTTAGTCATTGATAAATACGTTGTATTATTACTATCAGCACTATTTTTAGTACTGCGTCTTACTACCCGTTTGGACTATACGCCTATGTATGGGGGTAAAGGATTAATTATTAAGGTTGAAATTGGAGGAAGTGTATCCACAGTTGCGTGGTTAAAGGGTTAAAAACCACCTTTATTACCACCGACTGAGATTCTAACGCCGTTATTCCCGTCATAGGCAGTAGGCTACAGTTTGTGGTGAGACTGACGCCTTAGAACAGTCGACCACCGGAGATGGTTACGTGAAAGTAGATCCATAGTAACTCTTCCAGCTGTCAGATAAGATTATTACTATAAATATATGACAGAAACTACCCCAGGAATGCAGTCTAATGTTCGTATTTCCGGATCGGGTCGGGATTGATGAGTCTCCCAAGATCGAAAGTGAAGAACAACTCGTCTCTGGTCAGGTTTCACTTTCATCAACGTCTCCTCTTGTTCCTAAACAAGGTAGCCCCCCCTGCTCCTCCTCATCACCTAGGTCACCTTGACTTCTGACCGGTCAAACCTTGACATTGCTCCTGGGAACTCGGCATCCCGCGATACTCGGGGCTATTTTACCGCTAGGCAAGGGAAAGTGGAGGTTAGCTCAGGTTAAACCAGAAGGTATTAACATTCCTGGGTCTTGAGTAGATGACCTTAAGTCCACTAGCGAAGGTTTTGCCATCGTTGATATCAGACTCCTGATTGAGTTATGAAAAATGGTTTGCGAAAGTGTTTCGTGTGGAGTGTGGTGGCGAATGGACCTGAGAAGTGAGCAATAAGAAAGAGAGAACAAAGGTATTTAGAGGGTTGTGGAGAAAAGTGGATAAGGTGATATTGTGAGGAATGAGGAAGTGTTGAGGAGAGTAGGAGAGGAAAGGAGCCTGATAAGGATGATAACGATTAGAAAAAAAAAAGTCTTGGTTGGGCCACACACTATGTAGGTATTGATTAACGAAGAGGGTCAGTGAGGGGAAGATAGAGGGAGAAAGAGGAAGAAGAAGGTTTGTTGGAATGTTAACAGATATCAAGCAAGGAAGAAGCTACAAAAGGATGAGAGAAGACGCTCAGGACCGAGGAAAATGGAAAATGTTCAGTTGATAAATGTCTCAGGGTAAGATAGACGGTAGCTATATTCTCAAAGCTACAAATCCTGTTCTTTCTAGCACCGTGTCTTACTACCCGTTCAGGTTGTACGCTTATGTACTAACTATGCTATTGTGGTATGGCTCAAATAGGTTGAATTTAGAGGAAGTAAACCCGCATTTGCTTGGAAGAAGGGTGGAAACCTTTAAAGGAGAAATTACTCTCAGTACATCTTACTGGTATTAGAACCTCAGTAGACCCGTCATTGGTAGCCCAGTCTATTGTCAGATAGACGCCTTGGACCATTTGACCACTTGACCGGGTAGATACCGTACTTGATCCTACCTCTAAAATGGTTGTATTAATATTATTATAATTTTACTATATATTTACTGGCGCTATCGACCAAACATGGTAAAGTCTTGTTTTAACTTGACCATTTGACATTTATTCAGTCTGTATATCAATATACTTTTCTACGATTACTGCCAAATGTGTTATCAAGTTTTAGGACTATTTTATTTTTTAATACTGACTTATATTGCGAGACTGACGTCCTAATCTACGTAAACAACGATCACTCTCCGTGAAAATAATGCAAGCTACTTACTATTAGATGAAGTATTAATTTGTATTTATAATAATATGGAGGGAGAGAGGTCTACTGTTCACAGAACTACTAGTAAGACTGTAGTAATGATAATAACATGGAAGGAGAGAGGTCTACTGTCCACAGAACTACTAGTAAGACTGTAGTAATGATAATAACATGGAGGGAGCGAGGTCTACTGTCCACAGAGCTACTAGTAAGACTGTAG
>CABFVX010001992.1:0-51169 GCA_902151425.1 Timema shepardi
CTCCTCATGAGATATAAGAACAACCTCTCTTAGAATCTGTTCCGACTAATATTTCTTCATTTAGCCTCCCTTCATCTACCTCAAGTCAAGCAAAGCGAGGAAGTAATATAGAACAACACGAAAAAGGAGAATAGGTTTTTTTAAAGGCATTATCTATGTTTATAGTCTTCCCCACTTACATATACATGAAAGAGAGAAAAGTCACTTCAACGTTAACTGTTCACTTAGGGGTAAACCAGCCCTAGGGTAGGTTACTACAAGACGATTACACCGGGAACCTTAACTCACAAGGCACACACCACTACCGACTGAGCTAAGATGATGTAATTATTATATGTTATACATCCTTTTGATTAACTAATCAAGAGATGATCAAATCTGATATAATATAATAATACTCACAATTTATTTAATTACGTAACACCATATTTAGCAGTAAATGTCTACGTTGTGCAATATCCTTATATATATATATAAATTATCGACCACCCAGGCGAAATCTTCTCGGAGGACAACAGAGGAGGGACTAAAGACGGCTGCATCGCGTTACTCGGAGAATATTCTAGAAGACAAGTCTTCATAAACAAACCTTTAAGCAAGCGCAGGTGTCATCACTCGCCTGGTAGTCTAGGCCTGCGTCCCTCAGGAGAAAACATATTTTCCATTAAAATCACCGAATCTTAAATCGGGACCGTAAATATTTGGCGCGCGCTGAGTCGATCGAGGGTCAATTTTGATCCAATACAATTTTAGTCCTCACAGTTGTATATAGAGGAAGTGAACCCGCATTTTCAAGGAGGGAGAGTGGAAAACCATTTAGTAAAAACCACCCTCAGTTGGATTCGAACCTCGATCTCCTCGTCCTTGGCACTCTGGCTCAACACGAAACTAGCGTGTTAGCCAACTACGCCACCGAGGCGGGTCTAGTGTATTAATCAAGCGAATGGTTTAGGGATGAGAAAGGTTGGATTTAAAGGTATTGCACCAGCATTTGCGTGGAGGGAGAAAGAGAGTGGAAAACCATTTAGGAAAAACCACCCTCAATACACCCAATCGGGATCGAACCTCTTGATCCCCGAAATTCTAGACTGTTACCAACCTTAAAATCACGTGATCATCGGTGCAGGTGATAATTCGTTAAGATAAGCTACCCGGATGTTAAGTAAATATATTTTTTTTAATTCTTTAAAATCGCAATTAAATTGTAGCGTGCGTGAAGTTCTTTTTATTTGTTAATAAAATAACAAAAGTCATTTTCCTATTTATTTATTTATTTATTTTTACTACTCAACCTGCAACTAGCTGCAAGCTATTATTACACTATCAGAACGAAGCAAATGATAGCATCGACTCCCTCGCGACTATTCCTGTTTGTCGATCACGGAAACACGAAAGTGTTTGATAACCGTTACGTCAAATGTCCACGGTAGTTTCCTGGATACAATTAAGGTGAAGGTAGAGAAAGATCGGCACTATATTCTATTGCAAAAGTGACACCTTAAACCAGGCGGCCACCGAAGCGGGTCACCTGCATATAAAACGAGGGTTTGCCGCAAGTATGCACGTGACCTTGCGGTGGAATCTATACGTACATTCCAAACCCGCAAATCGTCGGAATCTGTGGAGCCCGACATTTTTCCAATACCTTCGCTTAGCTCTTATCAAGTGGATCTTAATGCACTTTACCAGTCAGTCATTGACTCGTAATAAAAATTTCAAGTGACGTGACGCTCGTTGTAACCTGATGATTGTTTGTCATCACTAAAGTATGTGCGACAGATTGAGCTCAAGTAGTATTCTTGTAGGAAGGAGCTTTTTTAAGAAATACTTTTATCAAAAATATACAAATATTATTTTGTGGCGGTTAAAATTGAAAACATTTTACTTTCAAAACTGTATTATGATATATGCACACATACATACTTTCTAAAACAATTTAGTACTATACATATATTTTTATTAATCAAATAAATGCATAATAAAATGCAATCTTGCAACTTTTAAAATTCATATTTTTATTTGTATGATTAACTATTTCACATTTGCCATTGAAGGACATTTTTTCAAAATAAATAAAATATTGCCCCAGTAGAAACTTAAAAGAGTTTAATTTTCTTCACAAGGTAGTATCAACAGGTTGTTGAATTTAATGATAACTTTTTATATTAATTCAAAAAGTTTGTCATATAATGCCTCTATATTCATGATAGATATTCAACAACTAATAATATCCCTACGTGAAGAAAATTAAACTATGTTTCTACTGAAGAATATTTTTTGTTAAAGTTTTGCTATAAAAACTACAAAAACATTTACCTTTTCTCGCGTCCCCTACATTCGCACCTTAAGATCGCATGACTTTACGTTTAAATATATATTATGGAAATTGTTTTTGAAGTGTTTTTAAAATTTAAAAAAACACCCCTTCCCTCTGAATCAGACTGTAGGTATGCGGTTGTCATGTGACTGCTAGTCAAACAAGGTCATCCCAAAGAAGAGCAGGCATGAAAATGGGAGGAATTTATACGGCGGGTTTAGTCGCTTTTTTTTTCTCTAATGGTGTGACTTTTAAGTATGGCCATGATATGAATATAAAAATGAAGACAGCTTATCTAATCAACGCACTTATGTGAAAGTATAATGTTTTTTCTTTCTTTCCTTTTTTTTTAAAGTTGTTTACCGCAGCGACGTCCGGTCTGGCCAAGCAAAATGATGGCCGACTAGCTATGTGGGTTCCCCACCTGTGGCTCGCGGACCGGATTCGCATGGTTCCACGGAAACATTTTAGATTTGTTTTAAAATAATTTATTTAAATGGAACGAATACAATAAAAAGTTTATTCTCTACTGATAGCCGCACGTCCATCACAGACTTTGCCTTAAAATATGAGTGAAGAATTACCCTTAGCACGGGACGATTCTCGGATAGCCCAGTGGTAGAATAGTGGCACGCTAAGCCAAAGATCCCAGGTTCTATTCTCGTGTCCAAGTGTCATTTTTAAATCCATTCGTGTGTGTGTTTGCACCCTGGGAAAAATAGCCGTGTGTGCTTGCACCCTGGGAAAAATAGCCGTGTGTGTTTGCACCCTGGGAAAAATAGCCGTGTGTGTTGGCACCCTGGGAAAAAATATCCGTGTGTGTTTGCACCCTGGGAAAAAATATCCGCGTGTGTTTGTACCTTGGGAAAAATAGCCATGTGTGTTTGCACCCTGGGAAAAATAGCCGTGTGTGTTTGCACCCTGGGAAAAATAGCCGTGTGTGTTTGCACCCTGGGAAAAAAATATCCGTGTGTGTTTGCACCCTGGGAAAAAAATATCCGCGTGTGTTCGCACCCTGGGAAAAATAGCCGAATGTATTTGTGCCCTGGGAAAAATAGCCGTGTGTATTTGTGCCCTGGGAAAAATAGCCGTGTGTATTTGTGCCCTGGGAAAAATATCCACGTGTGTTTGTGCCCTGGGAAAAATAGCCGTATGTGTTTGTGCCCTGGGAAAAATAGCCGTATGTGTTTGTGCCCTGGGAAAAATAGCCGTATGTGTTTGGGCCCTGGGAAAAATAGCCGTATGTGTTTGTGCCCTGGGAAAAATAGCCGTATGTGTTTGTGCCCTGGGAAAAATAGTCGTATGTGTTTGTGCCCTGGGAAAAATAGCCGTATGTGTTTGTGCCCTGGGAAAAATAGCCGCGTGTGTTTGTGCCCTGGGAAAAATAGCCATGTGTGTTTAAGCCTTGGGAAAAATAACCGTGTGTGTTTGTGCCCTGGGAAAAATAACCGTGTGTGTTTGTGCCCTGGGAAAATAGCCGTGTGTGTTTGTGCCCTGGGAAAAATAACCACTTGTGTTTGCACCCATTTTATATTCAAATCCTTCTTATTATTCTAAGGAAGGTAAATGGTTATATTCACAAAATTTGTTTATGTTATTTCCTTTCAAAGACATTTAATTTTTGTTTTATTTTCCCTCCAGCAGGATAGACATATCAGATCAATGACTAGCCTAACCTAACCTAGCCTAACCTACCGTAATTCCTTCGTACTATTATTTCTGAATCAAGACAAATCAACAAATAAACATCATATACGTCCTCTTAATGACTTACAGTTGCTAGTATTCAAGCTTGGACTCGCCAACGGGAACAAACACTTACGCAAACGCCCACGTCTTTTTTTAAAGGACGATACAAACACGGGCGCAAACAACACGCTCCCGAATCTAAAATCATATCCTCGATGTACAATTTTAGTGTAGTGAATTAATTTAAAATTGAGTTTTAAAAAAATGTGTGAAAGATTTAGTAACACTGACAAACGCTATTTTGTTTGCCTGTCTCTTACGTCATCAAAAACAATATGTATAGGCCTACCCTTTGTGGATAGATTAATTATATTGATACAGGTGACCTGGCGGTCTAGGGCTAAGGTGTTGGACTTCTGTGCTGAGGGTCCGGGGTTCAACCCTAGGTCCCAACACAGATTTATCTGATTGCCAAACCCTTCCTTCACCTCTGATAAGACTTGTATTAATCACAACTTGTGAATGTGGGGAATGCCAGGCCTCCACCGTGGTTCGGATTCCACGTTAAACTGTAGGTCCTCACATTTCATCTCACAATCACCTTACCATTTTACACATTAGCGTAAGTGCGTATAACCCGAACGGGTAGTAAGACGCGGTGCTAATAATAATAATAATATATTCCTACAATTTGGTCCTTTTTTGCGATTTTGTTATTCTTCCCAACTACACAAGTATAACAAAACTATTGTTATCAACTGATTAAAATAATGCGATTTCAAGTCAGGTCCTTCATTTAATGTGATCGAGGTATCTTCTTGAGAGTTTACCAATCAATAATACTATAGTATTCGAGGGATTCAGGCATTCTATCTCTGATATATTTATATTTGCGTATACAAACTTTTATTGGCCAAAGGTATGATTTTTTTAAATGTTAGTGGACCCCTTAAAAAATGTGCATTGCAAGCATTTGGTTTAATTTATAAAGGGTTCTATCTTGTATCCGGATTAGCGATAGATCAAGGCAATGTTATTGTCTTTATACCGGTGGCCCGGACGGTTAGTAAGACGCAACGTGTGGCTAAGGGTGGTGATGGGGGGGGGGGCGGGATAGAGAGGCGAGGGTTTTTGTTACTGGAAAATGGCGGCACTAAAAGGGACCACAAACTGGGTGATGTGGCATGTGGAATTTTTACCTTATATTTTTACTGTCTAAACAACTTATTTTTTTAGTCGTAGATCTATAGCTTTTAGCATTTTTTATTTATTTTTTTGCGTCTCATGTTTGCATGCTCGTTCATTTTCTCAAATAGTTCCATGTATCTTTTTTTTTAAGTACACGGATTCCATCTGGCTTGCCCGAGATAAGTATTTAAGTGTTCCACGAACTACCTAACCCGTGCGTTATGACAAGAGAGGAGCAGGGATGTACAAAAAGTAAAAAAATCATAAACAATGTGTGAGCCTGTATAAAATCAGGACTGATTGGAGTGTATATTTATCTGGACAAAATATCTCGTACACGTCATTTACCTCAATCAAACGCTATTGTGCTGGTTTTAACTGATATTTTTAATTTAATATCAGGTAAAGTTATGTTTCCGGTAAAAATGTGTCAATGGTTTTATTTTTATTAATGACTGGTGCATAACGTGCAATGCAAAATTCATAATGAAAGCAAGACGTTGTGGATGTAGGAAACAATCTAAAAGGCAGTTTTTTTCTTGGTCAAATTAAATCAGATATTGTTTCTATACAAACATAGTTTAATTTTATTCCCGTGGCGATATCAACAATTGTTGAATATTTGTCTTGAGCATATCGGTGCTAGATGAGAAACTTTTTAAATGAAGAGAAAAAGTTGTCATTAAATTCCAGGACACCCTTGACAGATATTCAACAACTGTTAATATCACCGTGTGAAGAAAGTTAAACTATATATTTCTACTGGATAAATATTTTATTTATTCTGGTCTAAAAGTTTTGATATAAAAACTGTAAAAATACTGCTCTTTTCTCGCGTTCCATACATCCCCACCTTAAAATTATGAAATTTAGGCCCTTCATCCACCGAGGAGACCAAAATCAAGAGATTAATCACTCACGACCAAGCAAACAATCCCCTAGGCAACTTTTGCATTTAAACAATGCTTCACTCGTCCACCGAGAGGACTACGACCTTTATCGCTGGGCGATACATCGTAAGGAAACCAAACACGTTGGTCGCCAGGATATAAGTTGACTGTTAGTCGTTGCGGCGACACATTGTAAGGAAACCAAACACGTTGGTCGCCAGGATATAAGTTGCCTGTTAGTCGTTGCGGCGACACATTGTAAGGAGACCAAGCACGTTGGTCGCCAGGATATAAGTTGCCTGTTAGTCGTTGCGGCGACACATTGTAAGGAGACCAAGCACGATGGTCGCCAGGCTATAAGTTGACTGTTAGTCGTTGCGGCGTGCACTTGTGGGACTGTACGCAGTGTTTTATTTAGATTTGTGCGAGCTTAAGTTTCAATCTTTTCGCGTTTTTCCTGCAAGTTTTCCCTTCTGGGCGACTGCTTTATGGTAGTTTGTATTTTTATTCTTGATAGTTTGACCTACGAGTCGTTTAAGCTCTTTTATTCACAAATTATTTCATAAATAAAGAAAAAGGTAAACCTAAACACAATAGTTTCAAATCATAATTTTATTATTATAATCTTGGAGTTGATATATTATTAATCCCAAAGTTTTTCAGCGAGATGGGTGTAGTTGCATGGCTTGGCACAATTTTTGATGTCTGATTGTCCAGTTGAAACTTTAAAGCGGAGGTCCGGCTCTAAATGTAAGCTATTGCGGTAATTATTTTTAAGTACACCATGGATGAATAACCACTCTAACAGAAATATGTTGTTGAGAAAGGCATCATAAACTTGATGGCATGGTCAGCGATATGAGGAAACTCGTTCAGTCTCTGCAACCAAAAGTCTGCCATAGATTTTTTCTTGAGACTGGATTTGAGGCTTTCATCACAGGAGATAGTTCAATAATTTCTTCCTTTTCTTTCGTTTAAACAAGTCTGGTAGATTGGAGTCTTCCACTGCAGAAAAAGGGTCTCGCATTCAGAAGTAGAGTTTGAAAATTCTCGGAAATAGGTTTCCAGCGGAGAGAAAATAGAGGAAAAAGAGGGGTGAAAATAACCAGATTACGGTAACTGCCAAGAATTAGGGGCTTTCATAAGTGCCTTGTCATTTTGCCAATTTTCCCTTAAGAGCTGCTCACGCACCTCCTGAAAGGTATCCACGTATCCTTGGGGGTATGCGTACCCCAGTTTGAGAACCACTGAGCTAATGGATTAGGATTTGGGAAGGTTGAATTTAGAGGAAGGCTGGAAAACCATTTAGGAAGAACCCCCCCCACCCGAGCGATATTCGAATCTCGATCTTCCAGTCATCGGCAGTCTAGCTCGACACGACATTAGCGCGTTAGCTAACTACACCACCGAGGTGGGTGTTAATAACAAACAAGTACAACTAACTCAATGCATTTCAAACATGACCAGAAGATATTTTCCGTCCGCTGCGTATACTGGCAATGAGCTAATTGGAACTTCTTCACGCGTTCTCATTGGCTGACACGTCTAAAGTCCAAACGTGAAAAGTTAAAGTTAAATAAACTTTATGCGTATTGCACTATTCTCTATGTATCGATTATGAACTTTACCTTCTTCATTGGCCGTATGGTCTAAGGCGTCCTTCTCACAATAACTAGACTGCCGATGATGGGGGGGATCAGGGTTCGAATTCCGGTCGGGCGTAGTGAGTAGTTTTCCTAAATGGTTTTCCACTCTTCCTCCACGTAAATGAGGGTACACGTCCTCTAAATGTAACCTTCATTCCTAATACATTAGCGTAATTAGTACATAGACGTACAACCCTAAATGGTAGTAGGGCTAGAAATAAAAATAATAATTTCATCAATCAATGAACATAATGTGTTTCTACTTCTTACGTACTATGTGCTATGCACTATTAACTATGCGTTATGCACGAATATAAACCCAGTCTAAACCAAGATTCCTTTTCTTAGACGCTTAAGACCCAATCTTCAATACACATAAAAACCTAAATATGCTCATATTTTAATTCCAAATTTTGCTGTTTTTGTACACCCTTTTTACGATCTACCGGATCCAATATATTAAAAAAAATTATTTAAAAAAACACACGAAGGAAATACCAAGCTTTTTTTACAAAAAAAAAGGACACGGCAAGCTATAAAACCGGAGAATCCATTATGGAAGGAATGTTGTTTTCCATAGACCTAGATGACCATGTATTGCTTTACAAATTGTGAAATTCTAAAAAAACATAGACATAACACTTATCAATAACTGTCAAACAAGATTATTTAAGTTTGATAAAAAAAAAGTATGTTGCACTCACGAAACAATAATACAAAATTTCAATTTTGTAAATGTTCTTTAGTTGATCAAGGTAACCTGAGCTTTACTTATTTTAAAAGGTAACTAACGTTACAAACATCTTTGAAAACGATACTTAAGACCACACAATAAAGCTTTCACCAGAATTATGGACGGTAGACACACACACAAACACAACCGCGCCGGCGGGCAAGTAAGCTAAGGCGTCAAACACATATTGTCTGGTTTGCCGGCGATGAGGTTAGGGTTCAAGCCTCGGGCGGGTTTATGGAATGTTAGCATTCTCTTTTTAGGTAAATGCGAGTCTAAATTCTATATTCCTCATCTTTACAACATTAGTATAAATACGCAGAATGAAGAGAGTTGTTAAAGAGGAAATGCATCCATAACAGTGTGGAAGAAGGAAAATAAAAACGCAATGAATGGTCTGGAATTCAAACTCTAGACTTCCCATTAACGGAAAAACAAATCGGATAACACTGACTTTATTATTCTGTGTTTCCACTGATTCAAGTTATTTTTTATATCAATTTGACACACACACAAAATACTGTGACACTGTAGTCATTGTTTCCAACATTACGTACAAGATAAACAATATTATATACAACAACTTAATGAACAACAAACATTCTTATTCTTAGTTATTAACTAACTTAAAACTTTGTCCTTCGTAATTAATAGCTAACTTAATTTTATGAAAATAAGTGAAAACCTATGCGAGTAGAAATAAGAATACATATTTATTTTGTAATAGAACTCAGTCTATAAAGAATATAAAAATGGGTTTCTCTTATTTAATTACAATTATCTTATGGTTGGTTTAATAAGGTGTGACCCGCCTCGGTGGCGTAGTTGGCTAACGCGCTAGTCGTGTTGAGCTCAACTGCTGAGGACGGGGAGATCGAGGTTCGAATCTCGGTCGGGTGAACTGGGGGTGGTTTTTCCTAAATGGTTTTCCACTCTTCCCTCACGCAAATGCGGGTTCACTTCCTCTAATTCATCCTTCCCACTTTCTAATCCATTAGAGTAATTAGCACTTAAAGCGTATAACCCGGACGGGTAATAAGACGCGGTGCTAATAATAATAAAGTGTGGCGTGGCTCGTGCAGCCATGCCTTTACTTTACTGGCGGGTAACCTATACCCTGATTATGTTTGGAAGGACAGAAGAGAAAATTCAAACATATTTCTTTGCGGCCAATATTGACAACATTTCTTTATACTATTTGTGTTATTTAATAGGTATCGATTGATAACATATATCAAAAGTGACGACTGCAGATCACGTGACTTGATATATCACTATATTAAAATTGTTTTAGTAACGTTGGTAACAAACCTCTACTGTTCTTCCTACCAAAATCATACTATAGTCTCATCAAGTAAACTTAGTCCCTGCTTTTTAATAACCACGCCAATTAGTGACAGTCAAATCATCTAGCAGAAATAAGTGAACTTTTAAACAGCACTAATACTCAAGCTTCAAGCCCGTTAATAATATGTTAATGAGAGTCTGTCTCACCAAATGAAAACTTTCCGGCCAATAGTTTTGATGTAGTTAAACAGTGCGGTATTTAAATGCGCTCATTATTTTCTTTTAAAAAGGTGTTTTTTTTTTAGCGAAACTTATAAATGCAATTACGGTTTTGTTCGTACGAAGTTTGTTATCACCTTGCGGTACAACTATTACACACCACACGTGCCGGAGAGCAATTTCCGGTCGACGGCTTTGCACATCCTTCCGCGCCGTCTCGATGTTTTATCTTTTTTTTTTAGCGCTGCGTTTAACTAACCGTTCGGGCTATACACTATGTACTAATGTGTTAGGGATGAGAAAGGTTGAATTTAGAAGAAGTGTACCCACATTCACATGGAGTTGAAGAGTGGAGAATAAGTTAGAAGAAAAAAACCTTGGTACACCCGACAGGGATTCAAATCTCAGTTTCTACGTCATCGGTAGTTCAGAATATTGAGATTGACGTATGAGACCATGCGGCCATCGAAGCGGGTGTACTTTTGATACAAATATCTTGGGACATATCGAATGATAAGATGTATCGATAGAGGAGAAAAATAGGAAGAAGAAGGTTTGGAATACTAACAGATATCAATAAATTAAGAAGTTGTAAACGTAAGAAAGAAAATGTTCAGGATCTATGAAAATGGAAAATGTCCAGTTCAATGGCGTGTGGTCAATTCTGGACAAAGAAAAACAATGAGGTTACAATAAAGGGGGTCTGATGGACCCTAGTATAATTAGAAGCACACACTGGTATTTTTATTTTTTTGTATCGTTAAAAGTATTTTGGGGAAGAAAGGAAGAAGGGTGACCCAAACTATGCACGGAATAAAATAAAATAATTGGCGATTTTATAAATATTACCACCATCATAAAATTATATATATAATAATTGTAATTCTAGCTCAAATAATAATAATAATAATAATCAATTCCGATTGCCGAAATTTTCTCTTGGTCTGTGGTCTGCCTTATAGTTTTGAATCCTGATTTATTCTACAGTAGCCCCATGGCTTCTTTGGTGCAGACTGACAGCTCACAGCTGACAGCTTTAAAAAGTTACCAGACCAAATTAAGTATCCCTACGCCGAACTATATGATCTGCAAAAACATGTGTTTAACAGCTGTCACTTCTGACGGTCAAAATTTAGATATATACCTAAATTTTGACTGTCAGAAATCAGCTGTGAGCTGTCAGTCAGCACCAAAGAAGCCATGGGGCTACTGAACACTCCATTATCATTAGTAAATAGTAAGGTCAACTATATAATTTTCCGACAAACCTACATACCGATATTTACTATAAACTTTCCTAAAATTAATTATTGAAACGTCAAAGTTTTTTTTTCATAGGCTGCCTGTTTCAATTATTTTATTTTTCTCGTCAAAAAACCGGGACGAAAAACTACGCTTCAAAATATGTCATATGAATAGACAGCAGCTTCCCCTGCTGCACTTGTTGACGCAATCGTCATTTGACTAGCATCCGCAAAGAAACAACTTACTTTAAAATTGGTGAATAATACGTTATTTTGTAATAGTAACTATAATTATATCTAGAAACAATACATATCAGTTAAAACAATTAAAAATAAGATTTTAACAGTATTAAACGTTAGATTATGCACCAATCATGATAGTAAGCTCATGCGCTAACACTCGGCTAGGCAAGCGCTGCTTCCCTTTTCCCGATAAGGGCCGGAAAGAGGCGGAAACAAACGATTGGCGGAATTAAGAGTGAGCGAGACCAGCTGGCTGGCCGGTCAGTCTGACAAAGAACGGCTTATACTAATAATAAGAATAATTTGTTTTAACTTCATTTTCATCTTATTCCCCCCCCCCCCTTTTCCTTTCTAATTTTAGGGAAGCGTTGCTTCCATTGAATAAACGCCACTGGTCCAGTTGACACCTGACGATATCGAAATGTTAGGGAAAATTGCCATAGTCTCGACTCAAGGACTAGGCGAGGAAAACTGTCGGTACAGAGAAATGTGGATGAGGTATGTGGGGGGCGATGGGGGAGGGGGTTGCTTGAATGACTCACGGTTGCACGAGAAAACATCTTGACATGATCTGACCAGCTTGTTTTCTACGAGGCACATCTAAACGCCAACTACACATCATTGTATGTTTGTTCTGGCGAATGATGGGAAAATAACCATGGACGTGCCTGGTAGAGGGGACGGGGGGGACACGTCCCCCCCAAAAATTTTACTCTTAAATTCAATAGAGAATTTATTGATTTATTTGAATAGTTTTTTTAATTCTTGAAATTAGCTATTTTAAATTTAAATGACCTTATTAAATAGGCGGATCTTGCTTCATTTGTATAGACACTAGCGCTGCTAAAATAGTTTTTAGGCTGGTGACACTGTTATTGTATTAGTAAATTATTTTGTTTTATTTGCAAGTTCTTAACTTTTTCGAATAGTTGCAGCAATCTTGTGAATATTAAGAATAAATAGTGTGGCGTGTGGTTTGTTAAATGTTTTGTAAATAAATGAGTTTATGTCGTATTTGCTAATGTGTTTGTGTGTAAAAGTGAACTTAATATAAATCAGCGTGATTTGAGTAATATTTTGAGCATGGATCGTTTCTTAATCAAAAGAGAACAGGATTCACCAACTGAACTACAATCTCCTAAAAAACACTGCTTTGGCGAGTCTGAAGAAAAGTCCTTTCAAGCCAACTTAAATTTTAATAAAACAGAAAATGTGTTTAATCAATCACAAGTTAATATTTGTGAAAGTAATACATATCTGGCACCAAACCAGCCAGTTACAATACCAACCAAATTTCCAACTCAGAATTTAAAAGTAAAAATACTTCGGTTTCAACCAGCATGGTATAAGGAGTTCACTTGGCTGCATATAGATGTCTCTACAAACAGTGCCGATGGAGCTCTTTGTTTTTATTGTAATAGATATAATAAATTATGTCCTGATAAAAATCTTGCTTGGAAAATGGATCCGGCGTTTTCTAGAAATGGATTTAAAAACTGGAAAAAGGCATTGGACAAGTTTCGTTCACATGAAAAGTCAGATAGTCATTTACAAGCAGTTTTAAGTTATAGACAGCTGAAAACCCCGATTGATAACCAGTTAAACTCTTCTTTAGTTTCTGAACGTAAGATTTCTAGGGAATTTCTTTTGAAAATTTTCACTTCAATTAAATATTTAGCCATGCAAGGCTTAGCTTTAAGAGGAAATCAACAAGAAAGTGGAAACTTATTTCATCTTCTTAAACTACGTTCCGAGGATGATTCATATCTTGCAAATTGGTTGAATAAGGAACGAGAGGTATACACAGATGGAAAAATTCAAAATGAGATTTTGGAAATAACGGGTAATGAAATTGTGAGAAATCTTTGTGCTGAAATTCAATCTTCCAAATTGAATTTGTTTTCTTTGATTTGTGATGGTACACGTGATATTACTGGGACTGAACAGCTTAGTATATGTGTGCGTTGGGTTGATGAAAACTTAGAGCCTCATGAAAGTTTTTTGGGGCTATACAGTGCTAGTAAAACAACTGGGGAGTCGATTGCAGCCATTCTTTTTGATATAATGACCAGAGTTCAACTACCTCTTTCGAACTTGCGTGGACAAACCTATGATGGTGCTCCAAATATGAGTGGGATCAACAAAGGAGTACAGTCTATAATAAAGGATAGACAGCCTCTAGCCGTGTTTGTTCACTGTGGGGCGCACTGCATTAACTTGGTAACAAGGGATGCATGTGATACATCAATTACTGTGAGGAATTCAATGCAATGGGCCCATGAACTTGGAGTTTTGTTTTCACAATCATTGACAGCTAAAACCAAGTTTATTAATATCCGAGAAGCTACTTTTAATGGTCCTTTGACATCTAATGCCAGCATTAAGCCCCTTTGTCCGACCAGGTGGATATACAGAGGTGCTCAGATTGAAGAGATTCTGGAAAACTATTCAATGATTTTACAAACACTTGAAGCACTGTCTGTTGAAGCAAATCACTTACAGTCAGCAAGTGGGTTATTCAAAGTGTTTGAGTGAGGAGAGACTGTTTTAGGCTTCCTTATGGCAAGGAAAATAATAAATAATTTAGAAATTTTGAATAAATCTTTTCAGGGAAGAAAAATGAATACTTCCGGACTTATGCAGGCCATAGAAATAGTGTCTTCTAGTTTACAAAGACTCAGAGAAAATGACGAGTTTTTATTAATTTGGGGAGAAGCTAACAAAATCATTGTTACCAACAACCTGCAGCCTCTTTCTCTACCAAGACAGAAGAAACCACCAATGCGTTACACAAGTCCTGCTACAGCGTTCACTTCTACTTCAGTCGAGGACTACCTTCACCACGAGTATTTTGCCATTATAGACACAGCTGTTGGAGGTTTAAAGTCAAGATTTGATCAAGAAGGACTTGATCACATGAGAAAATTGGAAAGGAGTCTTTTAAAAGGAGAAATAAACCCAGTGCTGAAAATGTATCCTGAAATTAACGAGAAAGATTTTGAAATTGAACAAAACATGTTTTTTCGTTTAAGTGCACCTACTTGTGTTGAAGATGCCCTAACCGCATTTCGAAGGCTATCTCCTGAAGTGAGAGCAATGCAATAATGTTGAGGTTCTGTTGCGTATACTGCTGGTTGTTCCAAGCTCGTCATGTGAGGCGGAAAGATCATTTAGTTCGTTACGTCGCCTTAAAACATACTTGAGGAACAATATGACACAGAGGCGCATTAATCATGTGGCTGTGTGTCACACACATAAAGATATGTTGGATAAGATAAGCATTCATTATCTTATGAACAAGTTTATTGTAGTTAATGAACGAAGAAAGAGAGTGTTTGGTGAAGCCTATGCTAATTTAAAATAAGTATTTTGTATGGCATATAAGTATTTTATTTATAAGTTGTGTTGTCAGTGTGGTAAACTAAATATAGTTCCTATTATTTATTTAATACAAAATTACTAATACTCTTGCAGATAGGGCTATAGTTATTTAAAATTTTGAACAACTAAGAAAAAAGATTGTTATTTTAATCTGAGTTAAAGGAAAATTTTTGAATTGGTATTAATGTTCATCTGATACATTTATATTGAATATGAAACTGAATTTAAGAGTATTTCTTGTGTACGCGTTGTTTATACCAAGTATATAAACAATTATTATTAGAGAGTGTTAAATCACTTATAATATTTTGTGTCTTTGTCCCCCCCAAAGTCTGAAAGCCAGGCACGTCCATGAAAATAACGTTCAGTTGTAAAACATACCTAGTAATAAAGCCTGTACACGAGGTCACAACAGTGGTTTATTTTATTTATATGTGGAGAGTTCATTGACCCATTATGAGTGGTGGTAACTGATTAATATAAGTAAATATAAAAAGGTTAAAAAAACACCGTTAAAAATAATTTGTTTGTTTGTGGAAGTTTTGACTACCTAAAGTAACAACTCAATATATATTATGGTCTTGCAAATCGTATGGTTTGGCGAGTGCACACATAAAAGTAGATCTGGGAGGGAATGTTTCACTATCTGTCACTTACCTACACTACTACAGTAGATGGGATGTATGTACTTGTTATACTTTAGCTTTTGTAGGCGGTGGTTTTTACTCGTGGCTATACAGTCTTAATAATGTTTCTCGGACTTTCAACAAGTGCCCTGTTAATTCAGGTGATTAAACGATGGCCTCCTAAGCATAACGCATATTTGAAAAATAAATCGTCACAAAATAAAATGCTTTGCTTCGGAAATTTCTTGGATCACCTAAGAAAATAAAGAAAATCTCATCTTTAAAAATAAATATCCAGAATCAACAAACATTTATAATAACATTATAAAGATGAGCATATTCAGCAACGTCGTGTGATTAATCTCTCCCCCGCTTCCCCCCCTCCCCCCGTACAGGCCCCCTTACGTAGGTCTACACGTGTATACGTTTGATATGTTCGTGTACCACTTATCTGTCGAATCGCCTAATTTTGGCGACTAGACGGGAAATTATTTGATTGCCAACATAACGCATCGCCATAATACGTCAATGGCGTGTATTGAGCGCGAGACTTTGTCATCGTTACCTATTATTATTATTGGTATTACTATAGCGTGTGCGCTGACTGAGCAATGCATAAAAAGTGGAACTGATCAGGTTTCGCAACGTCCCTACAGTTGTAAAATTGGCACGTTCCCCTTGCAGTGTTGACAACATAGTCCCTGTGTTTTTATTTCTCTAGCACGGCGTTTTACTACCCGTATGTATTTAATAACGCTAATGTATTAAGGATGAGGAAGATTACATTCAGAGGAATGTTCACGTATTTGCGTGACAGGAGAGTGGTAAACCCTCAAATACACCCGACCCGGAATTTCAACCCCGATCTCCCCGTCATCAGCAGTCTATAGTCTATTGCGAGGGTGTCGCTTTGGTTTAGACCATGCGTCGCTACAGTGGCCCCATGGCTTCTTTGGTGCTGACAGCTGCTAAACACATGTTTTTGCAGATTAGATGATTCAGCGTAGGGATACAAAATTTTGTCTGGTAGCTTTTCAAAGCCATCAATCAGCACCAAAGAAGCCATGGGGCTACTGTAGAAGTGGGTAAGAGAAAATTATAAAAGTCCGTAAAGCCACGACAAAATCTTAGTTAATTTGTTTATCAGACATACTTGTCATTTAAAGGGTTTTTTATGACTAATAATACGTGACATATTACCGGAGAGACTCGCTTCGGTGGTTGAATGCTCTAAAAGCGTTACTCTCATAATATATTACTCTGCCGATGATGAGATTGGGATTCGAATCCCGATCGTGTTTACTGAGGGTGGTTTTTCCCTAAATAGTTTTGCTCCTCCCCAAAACATTAGCGTAATTTAGTACGTGGGTGTATAAAATAACGGGTAGTTCTAAAAAAAATTAGCACTCTTTTTTTGAGCAGGTGGTCTAGGGGTAAGGTGTCGGACTTCTGTGCTGGGAGTCCGGGGTTCAATCCTCGGTCCCGGCACAAATGTATCTGATTGCCCAAACCCATCCTTCACCTCTGACAAGACTTGTATTAATCACAACTTGTGAATGTGTGGAATGCCAGGCCTCCACCGTGGTTCGGATTCCACGTTAAACTGTAGGTCCTCCAGTTCATCTCACAATCATTCTACCATTACACATTAGCGTAAGTGCGTATAACCCGAACGGGTAGTAAGACGCGGTGCTAATAGTAATAATAATAAAGCACCTTCTCCCTCCATCTAACTGATACTTGTCCAAACCCCACACCTCTCACTATCTCAGATAAGTTAGTCGCGAGAAGCCCACTGATTCAATAAAAAAAAACAAGAGACACGGAAATATGTTCCTCGCTTGTGGTAATACTGCGAGAGAGACACTCAAATGGCCAACCCATGCCGCGCCCCTCGAAAGAGCAAATTCCGGACACAAATATCGATTTTTCTCTCCACGTGAACACACACCCAGTCGACTCACCCTGACCTTCAAGAGAACTTTCTACCCCTCATTCCCCTTTCTAAGCCCTAACCGACAGAGTAGAGGGGGCTAAGGGCCACAAAGAGCTCGGGTTTTCAAAGGAGGGGAAAGCAGACGCATGAGGGGAAAAAAAAGGACCGGAAGGGGCTGCAAACTTTGTGAGAGGGGTGGAGAGAAGGAACACACACACACACACAGAGGAAACGAGCAGCTACAGCGATCGTAACTTAGAGCTGTTGCCATGGCAGCCCGCGGAGGCACGAGGGAGGAAAAGAAAACTGCGTTGCGATATTCAAGTCTACCCCCAACCCTCTGTGTCAGAGGACAGACAACTGCACTATGATCGCGCAAAGTTTGAAACGAGGAGAACGTAGGTCAAGTCGGTGTCGATTTCAGGGCGCGGGGAGAAACTCTATAGGACAGGTGACGTCACTAACCTGTAGACAGGCAATTAATAGGTGAACGTTTTGTTATCAGGCCCTATAAGAGGGGGCTGAAGGGGTCTAAGAGGGGCATGTGAATTTCCTGGAATCTCAATAAATATTTGCATATATTGGAGACTAACATCCATATTTCTACTATTAATACTATTATTAAATTATTAATTTGGTGTAATATTTTTTGTTTTATTGTTGTTTCTTTTTTTTTAAATACAAAAGTAAATAATATGTATTTTTGACTTCTTTCTTTCTTTTTTTCAGATAGAATTACTTTACTTTTTTATCGGTCTAAATTTATAAATGAGGAATTTAAATGCGATACGATAACCATAGAATGTGCAACCCCTAATACAATGTCGAAAATAGTTGGGGTTTGATAGTGCATATTAATTATTTCTTTGCACAGTACGAGTTTTGAGTAAATATAGACACATAAGCTTTAAATAATATTGTTATTATTTCTGTACTTTTAAGCCCGTTTGGGGATTTTAGGGAAACTATTAAGGTGCGGTTGAAGGGAACGCGAGTTAAGTTCTTTTTGACAAAACGCAGACGTTCTGGCCCTAAGCCTATACAGGGTGGCCATAAACTCTCAGCACATAGGCAAATACACAGATATACACGAATATAGGCAACATAATACATTTAACAAAGTTATACTACATCCGCAAGAACAAACAGCTGTTATTAATTATTATTTCTGTCCAGCTTTGGTCAGGGTGATTTTTATTTTCCTTTGCCTATGTGTCCAGACTTTTTGGCCACCCTATGGCTACACGCAATGTTATCTTGACGTTATAATACTTGCTTTCTTCCAGATCTCCCACATCATGGCCCGTTAGGTAGCAAATCTACGTACTTATGTTAGGATCCAGAGTTCGATTCCCGGCTACGTCACAAAATGTATTATTGGTGAAATTGAGGTTTAATCTTTCACAGTGCTGAATTTACGGCAGGGGAAATGGGTGTTGTGTCTGTTCTAGAGTTAGGTTTGTATTGAGCCCGCGCATCAAAGGAATAGCGTGGACGATTGCCGGACCTGCTTCTCTGTCCACACTGCGATATCACATGGAGAAAATAAGCAGTGTGGGGAGGATCGAACATGAAGGGACGCTTGCGGGGTTGACAGAAAATGTTGGCGAACTAGGCCGCGAACGTTAAATAGAGCTCACGATCCAAACTTTATGACCTGTCTATTCAGGGATGGGTTAAATATCCCAAACCCCAGGAAATTTGATTAAAATGTTTCGTGGTTTGAAGCAGGCATTTTTTTAAACTAAAAACAAACTAAATTTCTACTAAACCGTGCCAAAATCAACATTTCTAAACTTGATAAATCATGTCCAAATATATATTTCACGCGAACAATTGTTTTCAACCGTGAAACTTAGTAAAAGTGATCTTATAAACCGACTCACTGATGAACATCTGTCTTCTCTCTTGAGAATCATCTCCTAATAGTTTAAATCATGTCACACCTCGTCTTATAGTTCTCCTGAACGAACTTTAAGATATACTAAGCCACTGAGGTAATTATGATTGTTTTACATTCTTGATATATTTAAACGTATTCATGTAAGTTTATTATGTTTGTTTATAATTTTTATTTTTATTAATATTGAAGAAAAATTAATTAATACAAGTCACCATAACATTTTATTTTATTTTACCTCACTGTAAGTAGTTTGTACATCCCTGTATCAAGTCAAGCGCGGTGACCGTTCCCCTATAAAAATAAAATAATAATAATCACTTTACCATCCGAAGGATCTTTGCGTCCATCCTGTATAGACTATCGAGCGAGTGAAGTGTTTGGATGTGGAGGGTGAGCTTAGGGTGTCAAATGACCTTTTCGAAGCAAGACAGGAGGTGCGTGTATGTCACATGTCATCACACCTTCACACGAGTATACATCCCTCCCCGCCCTCTCTCTCTACCTCAATGCAGGCTACTGCTCACGCAATGTACAATGTTCGCTTGACTTGAATAAGTGAGTTTTACGTATCCAACCGAGCATCGAACAGGGCCGAGTCCAAACAATATTATTACGGGTGTTCTGTCTGACGACTGGTCCATTCCTTTTGTCAGTGAACTTAGACCTCCGATGCACCCTGTCCTCCGCCTCCAGAAGCGGATCCAGATCATTTTCATAAGGGGGTCATAGCTATAAATAAAATAGTTACTTACAATATTAGATTTCAGTTCAAAGCAATTTTACAGTTTCTCATTCATATTTGATCTTATGTATGTTTTAAACCGGGGGTGGTCATCCTCCCCAATTTTTTAAAATCAGATAGTTTTTATAAACGATTTGGAGTGGCTCTCCTTCAACAATTTTAAAAAAATGGTTCACTCTAAAAGCTATGAGTAGTCTTTGCCTTGCTTTTTTTAAAATTAGATTCTTAAGCCATTTAAAGTGTTCCTCACTTAGAAATTTTTTAAATTTGGATGCCCCTAGAAGCTATTTAGAGTGATCCTCACCCTAATGTTTTACGATAGTTATATACCTTTAAAATATAATCTTTGAAGTGGTCTTCCACCTTCAAAATTTTGAAAATTGAATTATTTCAGACACTAGACTATTTGGGGTGATCCTCACCTAAAAATTCTTCACAATGACATGCATTTAAAAGCTATTCGGATGACCTTAGAAGCTAGTTAGAGCTTTCCTCTTCTAACTTTTTCTGTCAGTTAGATGCCTCTAGTCTAGTTTTATTTGAAGCGGTCTTCCCCGGCTAACTGTTGACAAAATTATTATTATTATTAGCACCGCTTTTTACTACCTGTTCGGGTTATACGCACTTACGCTAATGTGAAATGGTAGGGTGGTTGTGAGATGAAATGGAGGACCTACAGTTTAACGTGGAATCTGAACCACGGTGGAGGCCTGGCATTCCCCACATTCACAAGATGTCTTGTCAGAGGTGAAGGAAGGGTTTGGTAATCAGATAAATCTGTGCCGGGACCGAGGATTGAACCCCGGACCCCCAGCACAGAAGTCCGACACCTTACCCCTAGACCACCAGGTCACCACACTGTTGACAAAAGAATGCATCTATAAGTCATTTGGAGATTGATTTAAGGCCATCTTTCAGCTTCATATTCGATAATATCGGATTATTTGAAATATATCTGGGGGGAGGGGGGTATTTATTCCAGGGGGGCATAATCCCCCACAGTTTCGCTGCTCTTGCTGTCCACACATACTCTATATTCTGTATTCGTGGATGAACTGCTCTCGGGCGATTATTAATCTTCTTTGATGTGTGGTAGTCTAACGTCTCTCTATGAAGAACAAAGTTCGTTTATTGCTATAAACGACAAATATTCGTAAATGAAAACTAATATTTTTTCTATACTTGCGTGAGTCATATCGGACATTGAATAAACGTGGACGAATAACGCACGTGTGGACCCGGCTTTGGAGGGGTCTGCGCATAGAAAGATAAATCAATTCTAATTTATCTGTGTTGTATTTTCATTGTTAAATCTCAACTTTCACAGGGGGGTCAACTGACCCTTTGACAACCCCCTCCCCGACCCCAAATTTGTGCCTGTCTGCCTCCTCCTTCAGCTCACAGAATTTTCTTCTTTCCTCCAAGTCATCTGATATGAATCTTCCTCCTTCCTAATCTCCTCTTTCCCTCAACCTTTCCTCCTATGACGCCGTGTAGAAGACAGTTCCTCCTAAGGATGCGTTCGATCGATCCAATTTGCTTTGTACCAAATAATCACATCCAAAATGGTTCTATTCTTACCCATTCTGCTTAGGACTTGTTCATTAAAATAATATTCTAGGCTGAAAATTATAACACACAATAATAATAATAATAATAATAATAATAATAATAATAATAAAAGTGCTGCACTTCAAAAACCGCAAATGAAGGTTGCATCTTCAGGGTTTCTTACCACCAAATTCCCTGGTTTATTTGCGGGTTTTCAAGGAGTTTCCATTTTTCCAGGCAGCTTAGAATGAACACAATAGTAATAAATATATACTTAATAGAACTGACTGACTTTTGTTCAAAACAGGATGATTTAATTCTGATTGGGAAATACGTGATGTCACAAACCTTGTTTAGTGCGTATTAACTTATAGATACATGTTTGAATCAACGTGTTATTTAATTAAATGTCCCAAATTAACAAATATTCCAGTATGTTTTACTATATTTTGCAAAATGTCTTGTATTTACCCAGTTTTTTCCAGATACAAATAATTCCCTGTGTTTTCCAGGGTCGTGTCAACCCTGATCTAACCGCCTCTTCTCTTCTTCACCCCTCCCCCATTTTTAATCCACAAGGCCTCGATGGTCTTGGCGTAAAGTGCTCGTGGGTTCAAATCCGACCGAGGTTAACATATTTTTCTTGAGCTATAAAATCCGTAGCACAACTTCCTTCGGAGAAGTAATGCCGTCGGTCCTATGTCAATTGTGGCGGGTAAAATAACTCGGCAAACTGTGTAGGCTTTTTTTCGCTCGCTCCTAGAAATCCAGTGCGGAAAGTGACGTGAAACCTCCCTTGTACATGTGCTTTCTCCCAGATGATGCGGGCAGCGCTAACCGGGAAGCGCATCAGGATCAACCCTCGAATTTAAATACTCATTAATTAAATTAATCCACAACGCGTCTAAGCGCTTTGATAGGCGGTTACCTCAGTACACTCAACCGGGATTTCAACCCCGATCTCCCCCCGTCACTGACGATCCACCCTAGTGTGGTAGTGACGACTTGGTCGGCGAGAAAGTATCGATCACCGTCAGGCCACACGGCTTTAAATACAATAGTCCGTGTCATTTTCTGGAACTAATTCTCTATTTTCTAAGCTTATACTCCCTTTAGCTCTTCATGGACTACCACCCTTTGTCATGTCTACAAGAAAGAGGGGAACGAGAACTACAAAACTTTTTAGGCCTATCTCAAGGTAAAGCTCCCTGCTAGTTCTCATATATATATATATATATATATATATATATATATATATATATATATATATATATATATATATAGAGAGAGAGAGAGAGCCTATAAAAACTATACTTGTCAAACGAAGGCTAAATCTAGAGCCCTTTTTCAGCAAGGCTGGTCTCAGAGGTCCAGAAATATACTCATAAAGTAGTTAAAAATCAGTTCGTCACATTTTCATACATTTATTTCTATTATTAAAAGTGAAACTATAGGGTTGTTTAGAAAAAAGCTCCTTATAGGAATCTTTCGACTTTATTTTGGCGTGAACCATATTTTGAAATAACGCATCATAGAAATGGCTATTGCTTATGGTGCGGTTTAAGGTAGTGCGAGTAATTTTACAGTTTTTACAGAATTGAAATTTTTTGGCCAAAATAAATTAAATATTTCTCCAGTAGCAACATAAATTTAGTCTCTTGAATATGCTAATAGCAACAGATCTTGAATATCTGTCAAGGGTGTATTGGAATTTTGCCAAAAAAAATTAAATAAAGAGTTTTTTTTGACAATTTTAATACACCCTTGACAGATATTCAAGATTAGTTGATATTAGCATATGCGGGAGACTAAATTTATGTTGCTACTGGAGAAATATTTGATTTATTTTGGCCAAAAAAATGTAATGCTATAAAAACTGTAAAAATGCTCGCGTTCCCTTAGACCGCACCTTAAGCTACAGTGCCACCGATGCGGGTATTATTAGAGAGATTAATAATTATTCTCTTATTAAATGTGATTCTTGGTATTTATTTTCTTTGCGTGTAAAAGTTTTGTTTGCTTTTATTCGATTCAAAACACTTTCACATAATAATTTATCTTTATTAATAAAATATGTCGATCAATATATATTAAAATATGCAGTTTGGCGCTAAAACGGCATGTTAAAAAATTATTTTTGTTTAAATTGTGTAACAACCCCAACGTATCATTTTAAATAGTTTTTGAAATGTAATTTATAAAAAATAATATATAGATAATTGTCTATGAAATGCAAACGAAATGTTAAAGAAAATCCCGATGATAAAGTTTAATAAATAGCAAGGTGATGTTTGGTGTTTGCATTATCCTCTCATGAGAGTTTCAACTTGATATTGTAAACATTATTACATCGTATTGCATTGCCAGCTTTTAAAATCCGTTCCAAATTAATGTGTAAAATGGAGGTCTTGGTGGCCGCGTGGTCTAACGCGCTAATCTCACAGTAGACTAAACTGCCGATGACGGGTAGATCGAGATTAGAATCTTGGTCAAGTGTACAGAGGGTGGTTTTTCCAAATGGTTTTATTCTCTCTCTCTCTCCACACATACGGGTACACTTTTTATAAATATAACCTCATCGTCCCTAAAACAATAATTTGAGTAGTTAGTATGTAAGAGTATAACCCAAACGGGTAGTAAGACGCGGTGATAACAAAATCTACACATCATAAACTCAACAGCTGTTGAATATGACTTTAAAAAGCAAAGCGACATTATACAGAGACTTTTAGAATTAAGAGAAAACGTTGTCATTAAATTCCAGGACACATTGACATATTTTTTTTAGCACCACGCCTTACTACCCATTCGGTCTATAAGCTTAAGTAGAACATACTAACTACGTTGATAGGTTAAGGAATAGGATGGTTGAATTTAAAGTAATTGTACCCGCATTTTCGTGGAAAGGGAGGAGAGTGGGAAATCATTTAGGGAAAACCAACCTCAGTACAACCGACTAGAATCGAACCACGATCTCCCCCCGTCATCGGCAGCCTAATCCATTGCGAGAATAGTGCCTTAGACCATGTGGCCACCAAAGCGGATCTTGACAAATATTCAAGAACTGTTGAGGTCACCATGTGAAAAAAATATGTTTCTACTGAAGAAATATTTTTTTTATTTTGGCAAAAAAAAAAGTTATTTATAAAAATGGCAAAAACATATTTATTCACCTTCTCTACACACCTATCCTTAATAGTCCCCTCTCACCCCCTCGTGTTGAACAGTCATTCTATTCTCTGATCAGGGTATATACGAGATACTCGTCATCTTTCCTCGAAGAAGAGGTTTTTTCACACCTGAACCCATACGTGTGGTAAAATGGGTGTTCGGGCGTGAAGAAATGGGAAGTTTGGTCTTGTATGGGTTGTAGAAGAGAAAAGGGGGATGTGGGGAGGTAGGTGACGCGATGGGGTCTCACGGAAATACCCCGTGAGATGGCAGTGTTGTAGCCCTAAAGAGCGAACAAGGGGCAGAATCAGGTTAACTGACTCTTGACTCACTTTGCTTGACGCGCTGGAGTCTTGAAATAGAATCTTGGACATTTGATGATTAATGCTGCGTCATTCTGACAGCCATGCTAACAACTGTATAATATATATACACACACACACACTCACTCACTTTGCAAGTGGATGTAAGCTAATGTAATTCCAAAACAGTTTTTTGGTAGGTCCTACCGTTTAGCCACAAAAGACCTCCAAAGAAAGTCCACATGACTTTTAAATTTTCGGGGATTAAAAAAATATATATTTTTGAATTTTGCTAAATTTCAAGTTTCTAGCTCATCTGAAAGTGGATAAACATTAATATTAGTGAGTACCATAATTGGGATACGCCTCTTGAAATGAGCTATATATATATATATATATATATATATTAGGATACGCCTCTTGAAATGAGATATATATATATTAGGATACGCCTCTTGAAATGAGCTATATATATATATTAGGATACGCCTCTTGAAATGAGCTATATATATATATATTAGGATACGCCTCTTGAAATGAGCCAGAAGACTGAATATCATGTCTATTTCTGAACAATTCGGACAAACGCTGTCACTGAAATAAGTTTTTTTTCTAGTAGCGCGTTTTATTACATGTTCGGGCTATATCCATATATATTAGTTACGTTTCTGTGTTAGGGATGAGGAAGGTTGGATTTAGAGGAAGTGTACCTGCATTTGAGTGGTGGTAGAGTGGAAAATCATCTATGGGGGGGAAAACATCAGTACATCCGACAGGAATTGAGGCCGCGACATCTATCCAACTGAAGCGGGTTTGAATTAGTTACATTCGTTTCAAGACTGATGCCGATCCATCGAACTGTCAGAACAACTTGTTTCTGTCAAATATTTTATAATTTTATAAGTTATATAAATTCAGATTTGTCCTTGTTGATTAAAACAGAAATAATAGATTAAAAAACAATTTGCTCCTTTATGGATGACTACCTAAATATAAGTGAAAGTTTTTTTAAAGTGCGTCTTTATAATTTTGGCAACATTTACTGTACATGAAGTGTGTGTAATCCTTGAAGAGAATGCGGCCTTCCAAATCCCAAAGGATCCCAACCCTTTGTCTAAGTCGTCACTATTGTAACTATTCTGGACTGCCGATGACGGAGCGACCAGCTTTAATTTACAATCTGGTGTAGACCCAATTTAATGTGATTTTTCCTAAATGAATTTCCATTCTGCCTTCACGATAATACGGGCATATTTCCTATAAATTCAATATTCTTCATTCTTAACACATGTGTAAAGCCACATGGCTGACTCACTCACTGACATTAATGTTTACCCATTTCCAGATGAGCTAAAAACTTGAAATTTGGCAAACTAATAGCTTATAGCCTGTAACCAAAGGGAAAATTCCAAAAAGTTAAAATAAAAAAAATTAACCCCCGAAAAAAATTCAAAATGGCGGAGCAACTTTAAAGTTTCTGAGAATCTTTCTTTGGTGGTCTCTTGTGGCTAAACGGTAAGACCTATCAAAAAACGGCTCTAGAATTACATTAGCTTACATCCACTTGCAAAGAAAACTCACTGGGGGTTTGAGGGCTTAGCCCCCAAAGAATATTATTATTATTATTATTATTATCACCGCGTCTTACTACCCGTTCGGGTTATACGCACGTACGCTAATGTGTAATGGTAGGGTGATTGTGAGATGAAATGGAGGACCTACAGCTTAACGTGGAATCCGAACCACGGTGGAGGCCTGGCATTCCCCACATTCACAAGATGTCTTGTCAGAGGTGAAGGAAGGGTTTGGTAATCAGCCCAAAGAATAAAGTGAGTGTGTATATATATATATATATATATATATATATACATATTTTTACCAAGGTCGATCCCATCCATCATACCGCGGACGACCGCTAGTTCAACCCCCTTCCCCCACTTCTCAAAATGGTACAAAAATGTTTCTTTTTTTTACAAAAGTCGATCCTATCCATCGCTTCACGGGCTACTGCTAGCTCCTTCCCCCTCCCCCCTCGAATGAGTCGGTAGCGCGTGATGTGACGGCATCTGGATCGCCAGCCAGTGGTTGGTCATTAGAGAAAGTAGCCGGCATAGTAGGGTGGTGCACGTAACTCACTCAATACATCCATCTCGGGGTCAATAACCTCTCTCCTTAAGACACATGTGAACAGACCAGGATTTTTTTTTAAATGAAAGAGGGGAAGGACAATTCAGGTTTGACGACAAATATCTTTTTTTAATCCTTTATCAACCCACTTTTCCTCGATAACTCCTTTCTTTCTTATCTTTGTACTCTCATATCAAACGTGTTGAAGACGGAATAAATCTACATCCCTTTTTTCTTTCTTCAACGCGACGCCTATGTAATAAATCTATTGATGAGGTTGGGAGAATGCTGTAGCTTATATTTTTGCACATATTATTCTATTATAATAGTTAGTGAGAAGTTTTTTTTTCTCACGCTATTTTTTTCCAGTTCGCAAAGCTTTGCAAAATGAGAAAGTATTTTAGGAACGGGTCGAAAAAAAAGTGGATGAATTCCATCTCACAACTTTTTTTTTTTAATTCGCATTTAGCAAACTCTGGTATGATTCCAAATTATCATCAAAATAACAATTTATTTTTAATGAAAATGTTGTTAAAATATCTCCACGACAAATTCCCGCATTTACCGAGGATCGGATTGATTTACTTAACAACATGTGATTTATAACAATAAAATGTCAACCTATGTGGTTTTGGGGTAAAGTGCTCGCTTCAGGATCCGATATTCGTGGGTTCAAACCCAGCCGGGGTCGACGGATTGTTCCCGAGCGATAAAATCTATATTTAGCACCGCGTCTTACTACCCGTCCGGGTTATACGCTTTTAAGTACTAATTACTCTAATGGATTAGGAATTGGGAAGGTTGAATTAGAGGAAGTGAACCCGCATTTGCGTGTAGGAAGAAAGGAAAACCATTTAGGAAAAACCACCCTCAGTTCACCCGACCGAGATTCGAACCTCGATCTCCCCGTCTTTGTCAGCTGAGCTCAACACGACAAGCGCGTTAGCCAACTACGCCACCGAGGCGGGTAACTTAAGCTATCCCTAAGAGCTTTGAATAATAATCTCCATTTCTAGACAAGGGAGTGTTATCTCGGAATGAACCAGGCCTGGGTGTATTCAAGGTGTACCGTCATGATGGAAGAATGCGGGTTCTTTAACACCGTCACACTTTTTTTTTATGTGGAAGTAAATCGTCCTCACGTGGTTCTCTCGGCGTGAGAATCTCTCGAGAACGGTGCTCGTATTTCATATTTTATGGCATAAAAGAGTTTTTAAGATCGTCGCATACTAGAAAGGAAATATCTTCACACAACGAATGGCAACTCTGACGCCTCATGACTTTTTTTTTAATGTGCTTCTTACTACCCGTCCGGGCATTATCCGCTAATTCACATTAATAGGATAGAGATGAGGAAGGTAGGATTCAGATTAAATGTGCCATAATTAGTGTGTAGAGATTGGGAAAACCAACATTCAATTCGTTCGGGATTAGTTTATTAATGGTAAATTTTTCGGCCATGCCAGAAATTGATTCCTTGATCCATAGTTAAGTAGACATTATGTGCAAGTGAATGAGTTAAGTAGACATTGAGTGCAAGTGAATGAGTTAAGTAGACATTGAGTGCAAGTGAATGAGTTAAGTAGACAAGGGTTATACGCTTTTAAGTACTAATTACTCTAATGGATTAGGAATTGGGAAGGTTGAATTAGAGGAAGTGAACCCGCATTTGCGTGTAGGAAGAAAGGAAAACCATTTAGGAAAAACCACCCTCAGTTCACCCGACCGAGATTCGAACCTCGATCTCCCCGTCTTTGTCAGCTGAGCTCAACACGACAAGCGCGTTAGCCAACTACGCCACCGAGGCGGGTAACTTAAGCTATCCCTAAGAGCTTTGAATAATAATCTCCATTTCTAGACAAGGGAGTGTTATCTCGGAATGAACCAGGCCTGGGTGTATTCAAGGTGTACCGTCATGATGGAAGAATGCGGGTTCTTTAACACCGTCACACTTTTTTTTTATGTGGAAGTAAATCGTCCTCACGTGGTTCTCTCGGCGTGAGAATCTCTCGAGAACGGTGCTCGTATTTCATATTTTATGGCATAAAAGAGTTTTTAAGATCGTCGCATACTAGAAAGGAAATATCTTCACACAACGAATGGCAACTCTGACGCCTCATGACTTTTTTTTTAATGTGCTTCTTACTACCCGTCCGGGCATTATCCGCTAATTCACATTAATAGGATAGAGATGAGGAAGGTAGGATTCAGATTAAATGTGCCATAATTAGTGTGTAGAGATTGGGAAAACCAACATTCAATTCGTTCGGGATTAGTTTATTAATGGTAAATTTTTCGGCCATGCCAGAAATTGATTCCTTGATCCATAGTTAAGTAGACATTATGTGCAAGTGAATGAGTTAAGTAGACATTGAGTGCAAGTGAATGAGTTAAGTAGACATTGAGTGCAAGTGAATGAGTTAAGTAGACATTATGTGCAAGTTAATGAGTTAAGTAGACATTATGTGCAAGTGAATGAGTTAAGTAGACATTATGTGCAAGTGAATGAGTTAAGTAGACATTATGTGCAAGTGAATGAGTTAAGTTTTCAGAATATTTTATTAGTCTTCAACCCGAGGGTTAGTTTGATTCCTCGTCCATCCATAACTGGCCACGCACTCATCCACTGTTTAGTGTTGTCCGTACTATCTGATCGAAACGATATGTACTAAGGGAGGTCAAGACGTGTAGGCCTAGTGGTTCCCTCGTTGCCTTCTCCATTTATTTATATGAGCGAGCATGAAAGGACCCGCCAATTTTGTCGGGAACGGCACCTACAGTGTTATTATACACGCCACAATCGACATGGGACTAGATTTTACTTCCCTTCTGGATGAAGCCCGGCTACTGGTTTGTATCGCTCGAACCCGCCTCGGTGGCGTAGTTGGCTAACGCGCTTGTCATGTTGAGCTCTACCACTGAGGACGGGGAGATCGAGGTTCGAATCTCGGTCGAGTGAACTGAGGGTGGTTTTTCCAAATGGTTTTTCACTCTCCCTCCAAGCAAATGTGGGTTCACTTCCTTTAAATTGAACCTTCCCACTTCTCAATCCATTAGCGTAATTAGTACTTAAGCGTATAACCCGACGTGGTGCTAAATAAATAAAGCTTTAAGTTTTTAAGTAAGTTTATAAGTCGTTTTACCGATATAAAATCAGTCTAATCAGAAAGAGCACGTTTAAAGAAATAATCTGCATGTGAGAACGGTGAGGCCGTGCCAAAGCGCAAAAGAGGAACGTTCCGTAGTAAACCCAACTACTGTAATTGAATGCAGACAACCAACCGTTAAAAAAACAATCTCCGATCTTTTGTGTAGAGGTTTGTGTCAGTGCAACGCAGTAAAAGTAGCGCGAATTGAAGTTAGCCAGCCAGGTTTGTGCGCCGAGTGATGAGGTCACATAACATTAGCCTCGGGGGTAAAATGGGGCGAGTTTTATGACCGGTGTCTAGACGTAACAAGAGTGGTCCAGACAGGCCTGGACTTTTATTATATCCCTAACCTTTCACTACGTCTGAGTATCGGGTGGGGGAGGGGGGGGAACATAAAATATAGTCACTTCAAAAAGTTGCTTTTTAAAATTATGTTTGAAAGAGGGACTATTATTATTGTATCATGCTTAATTTAACTAAAAGGGAATGCCAGGAGGCCTCCACCGTGGTTCGGATTCCACGTTAAACTGTAGGTCCTCCATTTCATCTCACAATCACACTACCATTACACATTAGCATAAGTGCGTATAACCCGAACGGGTAGTAAGACGCGGGGCTAATAATAATTTAACTAAAAAAAACGAAAATCTAAGAGAGAATATTTATACTGTTGTTTTAGTAGGCCTACTGCGTCTTACTACCCGTTCGGGTTATATGCATATGTATTAATTACACTAATGGTCATAATAATTTGGAAGGTTATATTTCTAGTAAGTGTATCAGCATTTGCATGGAGGGAGATTGGGAAAATCCACCCTCATTACACCCGACCGAGACTCGAACCTCGATATCCCCGTTATCGGTAGTCTAGTCTACTGCGAGAAAGTAGCACGTTTGACCACGCGACCACAAATAAAATTTAATTAGTTTGTAAGTCGTAGGTTGATCCATTCCGTAGGCTCAGAAGGTGCATTCTAAAGAGAGATTAAAAAAAATTATTATTATTAATAATAACCCGTCTCGGTGGTATAGTTAGCTAACGCGTTAGTGTTGTGTTGAACTAGACTTCCGAGGACGGGGAGATCAAGGTTCGAATTTCAGTCGGGTAAACTAGGGGTAGTTTGCCCTAAATGGTTTTCCACTCTTCTTCAACGCAAACGCGTGTTCACTTCCTCTAATTGCAACCCTCTCAATTCCTAACCCATTATCGCAATTAGTATTTAAGTATTCAACCCAAACGGGTAGTAAGACGCGGTGCTAAATAAAATAAAATATTATTAATAATATCGTAGCTCGCAGTGGTGTCATTTTCTCAATAGATTGGATTTCAAGGTGGCGGAGGTGTCGGGGTGCGAATACCATTCGGGTCTACTGAGAGATTTTTTTTTCTCCCCCTTAAATGGTTTACAGCTCCCCATCCACACAAATTCATCTACATTATTTTTAAATTCTACTTTACTCATCCAGATGCTAATAGTGCAAATAAGGATGTGATATAACTTTGAGCGGATTATAAAATGAGGTGCACGGAAAGAAAGAAAAATGTAGCACTAATGGGGTTGCATATATTTATATATAAATATGTATGTATCGGAGATATTGCCAATCATATGTTGTACTTAGGTTAAATATTGACAAACTATCAACAGCCCACGGGTTTGGTATTTACTGTAACGAGCCTCAAAACTATTTGCCATATTATTTATTTTATTTGAGGTATTTAACGTGAACTTTCTAAACCGACTAATTATATCAGCACACGAGAATTTCAATGAGCGAGTGCGAAAGGGTCTACCAATTTTATCGGGGAAAAGCGTTTTAACATACCTTCCAGGTTTATTTTACATGCCTCAATCGACACGAGACCGTCGCGGAATTTACTTCTACCCCTAAGGAAGTTGTGCTACGGATTTTTATAGCTCAAGAAAAGTCCGTCGAGCCCGGCTGGGTTTGAAAGCACAATCCTCGGGTCCTGAGGCGAACACTTTACCTCAAGACCACCGTGGTCGACTATTTGTTATAACCCTATACATATATAGACTCGTAAACCTAATTTAAAGAGTCGACAATTTCCACCCTGAAAATTAAAAAAATCTATGTAATTTGGTTTTTTTTTTTTTTTTTTACAAAACCACTGTTTCTGAGCGTTTAGGAATTTCTTTTCGACTATTCTAACGTGTTAAAATTGATTATTTTTTTAGACTTATGTCATGACTATGGAATATTTATGGAGATATGTTTTCCTTTTTAATGTGCATTTTTACAGGCACTTAAACAAAACAAAAAGTTTGTTTTACCGCCGCCAGGTTTCCTCTAATCGATATTCAATCTGACACGACACCCCATTTACAACTCGCAGGACGGGATTCAAGGAGTTGGACTACCAGCAACCTTCTACACTGGCTGGATACTCTATAAAAGGAGACACTCTCATACTATATACTACCTTGCTGATGACGAGGAGAAATCCTGAGGATACACTCTAGTACTATATACTACCTTGCTGATGACGAGGAGAAATCCTGAGGAGACACTCTCACACTCGTCATCAGCAAGGAGAAATCCTGAGGAGACACTCTCGTACTATATACTACCTTGCGGATGACGAGGAGAAATCCTGAGGAGACACTCTCATACTATATACTACCTTGCTGATGACGAGGAGAAATCCTGAGGAGACACTCTCGTACTATATACTACCTTGCTGATGACGGGGAGAAATCCTGAGGAGGCACTCTCATACTATATACTACCTTGCTGATGACGAGGAGAAATCATGAGGAGACACTCTCATACTATATACTACCTTGCGGATGACGAGGAGAAATCCTGAGGAGACACTCTCGTACTATATACTACCTTGCGGATGACGAGGAGAAATCCTGAAGAGACACTCTCATACTATATACTACCTTGCTGATGACGAGGAGAGATCCTGAGGAGACACTCTCGTACTATATACTACCTTGCTGATGACAAGGAGAAATCCTGAGGAGACACTCTCATACTATATACTACCTTGCTGATGACGAGGAGAAATCCTGAGGAGACACTCTCGTACCATATACTACCTTGCTGATGACGAGGAGAAATCATGAGGAGATACTCTCATACTATATACTGCCTTGCTGATGACGAGGAGAAATCCTGAGGAGGCACTCTCATACTATATACTAACTTGCTGATGACGAGGAGAAATCCTGCTTGAATATATTGTGGGAGGTTTCTCCTAAATGGTTTCCCACTCTCCTTCCACGCAAATGTAGGTAGATTACCTCTAAAACGTTTCTTTACTACCACTACCTCATTAGAGTAATTTATCATATGTGTACAACCTGAACAGGTAGTAAGACACGATGAGTAAAACTATCAGCATTCAGCAGCATCGAAACAAATCTGGATGAAAAAGTTTTGTACGTTAGAATTTCTTGTTGGAGAAATTGTTTAGAAAACACACTAATAACATTTCACTATTTAATTAATATTATTTTTACCGACCAAACAGAGCGAGAGGTCCTGCTTTAACTCAAATGTTTGGCATTTTATTTTGCAGTGGCATTCTTTGAACCTGTGCTGAACGACGTATGGTACACTGGAGGGTCTAAGGTGTGCGTGTGTACAAATTTGGTCAAAATGCGCAAATTAGTTCAAAAGGTATATAATAGACGAGAGGAAAACCCTAGAAACAAACAATGGACAATTGGAATGGAAAAAAGAAAAAGGACGAAACAATAAATGATTCACTTCTCTAGTAATTCTTCTGAACTAAAAAGCGCAAGGATGGTAATTGTTATGAAATAATAAAAGCTCCATTTAGTGGCACAATTATTTTTTATTGCACATTTTTTTAAAGTACTGCTTCAACAAATTTAAATGGCATTTAAGTCTTCTTTCTTACTAACCAATTATTTTAATTTCTAAAATAAAATTGGTTTTGTGTCATTTTTTTTCCAACGTCACCTTAACACGCAGTCTGTGGCGAGTCTTCAAATTGAGCTAAGGATCACGGCTTTGATTCCCGGTAAGGCTGAAAATGTATAATTGAGAAATTTGAGTTTACTCGCATCGCTGGGCACGAGGGCTAAAGTGCTGATATTTTCTGTTGACGGGGAGGTTGGGGTTTGAATCTTGGCCGGATGTACTGAAGAGTGGTTTATCCTAAATTTTCTACTCTTACTCCACACAAATGTGGCAACATTTCCACATAATTCTACTTACCTCATCCCTACTCCATAGTTATTCGGATAGCCCAAACATGTACTGTTCAATTTTCATTAGAAGGGCAATTTAGGAAATATCTATCAAAAGGGACAGCTGCAAATAACCTCACTTGACGTATGAATACGTGAAAGTAGATCTATTAACTTTTTTAGATATCAGATAAGTAGGGACACCAAAATATCGTGAGACGGGACGAACCTTGAACAAAACAAAACTGGATCTTTTCGCTTAATGGCCTTTTTATATGCCATTAATGATCAATTAAAACCATTTTAATGAGAATTAACAATTTAAACATTAGATTTATCTTTAATAAAATAGCAATCATCATAATTCGACTTTTTTTGTTTGCTTGAAATTTAGAGAAAAAAAAGAGTAGGCTACCAACAGCACTATTACTTTTATTTTATTTAAATATCTCTATAACCAATCTATGTTCCTATTCTAGAAAATCTATTTCCCTCAACCAAAGAATACTATAATTGGACTTGAAAAATTTGTTCTTTTTAACCTAACAGTAACTGAGCGTTGTTGTGTCAGTTCCGTTAAGTGGTCAATAGCTACATTCCTGCGTCGCCAATAGCCAAGTCCTGCCTGATAAGTCAACACTAACCAAAGTCCTAAAAGTCGACAATAACCAACGTCCTAATAATTGACCAATAGCCAACAAAGAGGTAACAAAGCTCTCTGTACCCGCTTCGGTGGTCGCATGATCTAAGGCAATAGAGTGGACTGCCGATGACAGGGAGGACGTGGTTCAATCCCGATCGGGTGCGGGTGTTTTCCCTCCAAAATTATCCACGCAAATGCGGGTACACCTACTTTAAATTCAACGTTCCTAATCACCAACTCATTAGCGTAAATAGACGTATAGCCCGAACGGGCTGTAAATCGCGGTGATAAAAATAAAAAAAATCTCTCGGTGAGTTTGAAGACGACGGGACGCTCCCTCTAATGGGTTCATGTGTGTGTGTGCGCGCGCCCGTAGCCCAAACAGTAGGTTCTAGTCGGGCCCGCCTGTCATTTATCATGAATCATGATCGTTTTCTTGGGCGGCTTTATCGACCTGATTTGGGGCAGACACTGTGGCGCCTTTTTGGTGATGTACGCAGGCAAATTTAGGTTCGGGTCGAACCGAGACGGAGGGGGCGGGGCACGGTAATAATGCTTTCTCAATCTTGGGACAGAAATGGTTTCTACGTGACGTATCTCGCGGGAAGGGTAATTCCACATGGAACACTCGTAAAAGAAAAATTATATTCAATATAGTAACTGCTCGGTTTGACGAAATTTATTATTTTAAGTTTTTTTTAAAAGACATAGTGTGATTTTTTTTTTCACCGCATCACTCGTTTAGGCTAAACACATAAAATATATAGGGTCTATATACAAAATTATATTAATTTAATTTTCATTGATTTTTGTTGAATTTTAAAGTGGTGTATTTTAAGATTATACTGGTTCATATGAAATCTTTATTTTCACACAAATTGTAGCTTTGAAATTTCCTACAGGGGTAGAATACATCATAATGTTATTTTATTATTATTATTATTATTATTATTATTATTATTATTATTATTATTAGCACCGCGTCTTACTACCCGTTCGGGTTATACGCACTTACGCTAATGTGTAATGGTAGGGTGATTGTGAGATGAAATGGAGGACCTACAGTTTAACGTGGGATCCGAACCACGGTGGAGGCCTGGCATTCCCCATATTCACAAGATGTCTTGTCAGAGGTGAAGGAAGAGTTTGGTAATCAGATAAATCTTTGCCGGGACCGAGGATTGAACCCCGGCCGCCAGCACAGAAGTCTTGACACCTTACCCCTAGACCGCCAGGTCACCCATTGTTATTTTAATAGTGATATTGATAAAAAAAATAGTTTTGTCTCTTTTGTCCTAATTTTTTTTTAGTTAAACTGACACCGATTGTATCCTCATCACCTCATCATAGTAGGTCTATGTATATATACACACACACACACACATATATATATATATATATATATATATATATATATATATACACACATATATATATATACACATATATATATACACACATATATATATATGAACGATTATGTAGTAAGAATGACAAAAAGATAATTATAAAGGTAATGTACCCACATTTGCGTAGAGGGAGAATGGAAAGCCATTTTGGGAAAAAAACTCCGTACACCCGACCGAGATTCGAACCTCGATCTTCCCATCATCGGCAATCCAATCTACTGCGAGAATAGCGCGTTAGACCATGCGGTCATCTAAGAAGGTTAATTGTAAGATTAAAAAGTTAATGAAATTGATTATTTTTAGTTAATAATACCTATCAAAACAGAATAGATATTCAAAATAACTCTCCCCTAGAACGAAACAGCATTGTAGTAACCACTGAAATGGTATTTTTGGTTACTTTAACGAACGGTGTAACAAAGTAACATTCTCAATAAAATTGTGCTCTACATTTTATTTTATCAAAGTGTTATTGAAATTCTGCTTTTAAGAAATTAATCTAATTAAATTTATTTAATAAATACTAATAGGAGAATGATATGCAATCGAAACATGACGTTACCTATTTACCCTTTGGGTCGCCAGGCCAGGTAAATATTATATTTAAGGTCGCGATGAAACAAGTTTGAGAAACACTGCCTTAGATCATACGACCACCGGCGCGGGCAAGAACCCGTTCATATTTATTATTTAAATAGGTATAAAAAAATGCCATAAAAACTGCAAAAACACATTTTCTCGCGTCCCCTTCCACCTCACCTTAAGGCGCTAAAAACCAAGTGGGTCTATTTTTAACGTCCCTGACTAGGGCTTTCCGGCAGTAGGAGAACAAACAGGGAAGGAGGAGAATACAAATGTTTATATATTTCGTGTTATGACTTTCCCTATTAAATTACATCATTCGATTCACAAAGATTCATCATTCGTTCCTAATCCAGTTGTACCTTTCATTTCCACGGCATTAAGGTCTTGGTGATCGACCAAAATACCTGAATTTTTGAACTTTTCAGAGTGGAAAATTTCAACTTTTGAATGTTTACAAGTCGATACATAGGGTCATATAAAATAGTTGTGCGCTCATTTTAATAAAACACCTAACTCGTTTACTACTAAATTATTATTATTAGCACCGCGTCTTACTACCCGTTCGGGTTATACGCACTTACGCTAATGTGTAATGGTAGGGTGATTGTAGAGATGAAATGGAGGACCTACAGTTTAACGTGGAATCCGAACCAGGCGGAGGCCTGGCATTCCCCACATTCACAAGATGTATTGTCAGAGGTGAAGGAAGGGTTTGGCAATCAGATAAATCTGTGCCGGGTTTACTACTAAAGATAACGTAAATATTTAACCTAAGCGCAACATCTTATTGTAAATGCCTCAGCTCCGGTACATACATGTAGTTTAATTTTCTTCGCATGTTAATATCAACAGTTGTTGAATATCTAATCAAGAGTATAGTGACATTAGATAATAAACTTTTTAAATGGAGACAAAAAAAGTTGTCATTTAATTCCAGGGCACCAGTGACGGATATTAAATAAGTGTTGATATCACCATGTGAAGAAAATTAAACTCTGTTTGTACTAACAGCAATATTTGATTTATTTCGATTCAAAAACTGAAGAAAAAAACACTGACCTTTTGCCTACATCCCCATCTTAAATTCAAATTAATAAATTATAAAATATTCAAATATTATTTTGTTTTAAACATTTCATTACCGTCAATAAATTAAAATTTACGAGTTAAAATATTGTGTTCTTTATGTCTTTTTTACATACAAACGTAAGAGTCAATATTTTAGATTAGCCTACAGCTGTCCAATATCCATTTTAAATCAAGTCGATAACAATTCAATCCAAATAATCCTACAGAGGATTTGAAAATAAATAGAATCGTCACATGACAAGCGTTTAAAATGATTTTATGCGTTGCCATGTCTTACTACCCGTCCGGTTTACCCGCATGTTAACGTTAACGTTGGTAAGGAAGATGAAAGGGGAATTTTAATGGAAGTGTATCAGAATTTGCGTGTAGTTAGCGCTGTAAACAATTTGGGGGGTAGAAAAAACAAAATCTCAGCACACCCGAAATGGATTTAATCCCCACGAGTAAGTAATACCTGCTATGTTATAGATATATGACCTGGGTATTATTACCAAATGTTTAAGTCAACATATTTTTTAGTTTTTACAAATGAGACAAGTCTCGTGTAGTTTAAATGACCGTTGACGAGACCAAAGAAAAGTGAACCTGCATTTGCGTGTAGAGAGTGTGAAAATACTTTTAGGGAAAACTAGCGTTGGTACATCTGGCCGGAATCCGAACCCCACCAGCGAACCAATCTATTGCGAGAGCGATGCCTCAGACCGTGAAACCACCTATGCGGGTGTGAGACCTTTTTGATTTAGATAACGCTCTTCGAACGTAGTCAGGGAGGGGATTGGGGGGTCAACCCCCCTCTCCCCGAAATTTTATGGACAATATATATATATATTAATAAGGCTTTATTTATGGTTCAAACAATATCAAAATTAAGGCAAAACTACAAATTAAGGGGCTGTGTTACCATAAAATGTTCCCAGTGAGGCGGCGAAGGAAAAAGGAACTGTACCAATACCTGTTGGGGTCGTACGCACCACTCATTTCTCTAATGTTTTAGAGATGAGGAAGTTGAATTTAGAGAAAGTGTACAGTAGCCCCATGGCTTCTTTGGTGCTGACTGACAGTTCACAGCTGACTTCTAACGGTCAGCATTTAGGTATATACTCAAATTTTGACCGTCAGAAGTGACAGCTGCAAAACACATATTTTTGCAGATCATATGGTTCGGCGTAGGGATACATAATTTTGTCTGGTATCTTTTCAAAGCTTTTAGCTGTCAGCTGTGAGCTGTCAGTCAGCACCAAAGAAGCCACGGGACTACTGTAGCCACATTCACCTATAGAAAATTAGTGGAAAACTATTTAGGGGAAAAAACCACTCTCGGCACACTCAAACGGGATTCGAACCCAGATCTTCCCGGCATCGGTGTTAATCCTTTAGACCGTTCAACCACCGAAGCGTTCTGAACGGATATCGGCTCGTGTAACGCACCCCCGCCTCCCCCCCTTTTAGTTTATTTTGCCACACGTGCCGAAATCAACTTATTATTCTGGTAAGGGACAGATTGTAAAGTTGTTCCAACCCTTGGTTTTATTGGTCAGTAGGCCTACTTGGTGCAGCGGACTAGACAAAAGGTCTGTTGTCCGCCTCTCTCCGGGTCTATCCAGTTGCTATATAGTAATATATTGTTAGGAGTAACTCACAAGCCCCCCATCCCACCCATATCATTCCAAGTCTTCTACCAGGACCTTATTTACATAACATGACACTGACGACTATTTAAAGGTCGTATTTATTGCGGTCCCTTCATTTAAACCGGTTATAGTCCTTCCACGACTTGATGGACCTTTTTATGACAGCTGTTTGGATAGATACTACCTCCGTTTTTTTTATATTTTGTTTAAAAAAAATGAATTACAGGCACACGGGAATATAAAGCCTCATCTACATACTTTGTAAGCTATGTTTATTATAGTTCTTGAGTCAGATTGATTTTTTTAATTTTATAATTTAGAGAACACGATAATTTCATAAATTTCTTTATTTTAAATTTGAAATAACGACAGCTTAAGTGCAGAAAAGTTTTTGAATTGCTACTGAACGTATATTAATTAAAATACGATACGTATATAAAATGTAATATGTTTCTAATTGATACGTTCATTTCTTCTAGTCGCACATCGGCGCTCATTTATTCTTCTACCTGTGATTGGTTGATTGCGTGAACGGTCATAAAGGGTGTCCCCAAGAAAGTTAAAAGTCGATCTAACTTGTGCGAAGTGATACAGAGTTACGAATCGTGACTCTTGAGAACAAAGCAATATGCCACTGTGATGTCATACGGACTATGTTTTACGGAGCTTACGGATCGTGACTCTTGAGAACAAAGCAATATGCCACTGTGATGTCATACGGACTATTTTTTACGGAGCTTACGGATCGTGACTCTTGAGAACAAAGCAATATGCCACTGTGAAGCCATACGGACTATGTTTTACGGAGTTTACAGATTGTGACTCTTGAGAACAAAGCAATATGCCACTGTGAAGCCATACGGACTATGTTTTACGGAGCTTACGGATCGTGACTCTTGAGAACAAAGCAATATACCACTGTGAAGCCATACGGACTATGTTTTACGGAGCTTACGGATCGTGACTCTTGAGAACAAAGCAATATGCCACTGTGAAGCCATACGGACTATGTTTTACGGAGCTTACGGATCGTGACTCTTGATAACAAAGCAATATGCCACTGTGAAGCCATACGGACTATGTTTTACGGAGCTTACGGATCGTGACTCTTCAGAACAAAGCAATATGCCACTGTGAAGCCATACGGACTATGTTTTACGGAGCTTACGGATCGTGACTCTTGAGAACAAAGCAATATACCACTGTGAAGTCATACGGACTATGTTCTACGGAGCTTACGGATAGGGATGGGGTATATATATATATATATTAAAAAAGTATCGAATTTGTGTACTCATAAAAAGCAACAGAAGAAAAGTGTCGATAGCAGTTAGTATCTGTATTGAAAATTTAATCGGGAAAACATGTTTTATTTTAAATCTAGTAATAAAAAAACACAACTTTTGCATTATAGCGGAATTTTCATATTTAATTATTTAATAAAATACTGCAAATTCTACAATATCAGCTTTTACTAAAAATATTTGTTTCCATATATTTTGTGTCCTCCTTTAACCCTGAAAGTTAAGGAACTTGCCTTGCTTAGTTACATTTTGGTAAATCTTTGAGCCAAAATCAAACATACACACACACATACACACACGAAAATCAATAAATTATTTAAAATTGCTCAGAGCTCCTAATCCTCTTCAGAACAAGTAATTGTGATAGGCCTTAAGAATTTTACTACGCAGCCATGGACCCCCCCTAGCCCCCCCCCCTATTTTCTGTGACTTTTGGTAGATCAGGTAAAAATTAGTAGTCGATCAACTTAGACAGCTGTCTTCTTTTTTTTTAGTATCAAACGAGAACTTTTTTTAAACCGACTGATTATATAATTGTACGACTTACTGTCTAACTTAAATCTAGAAACAAAGACAATTTACACAATCTCCTTACTGTAAATTCATTACTGCGAAACAGTAAAGCCCAATTTCACCAACGATAAAGTGTTTGGTCTTGCCGAGAATCAAAGCCATGGCCCTCTTGAAGCAATGGGGGAGGCACTACCAGCTGAGTTAAAGTGTCAAACTTGACAATAGTACATAATTAATAAGTCTTAACTACAAGAATACCGCAAAAAGGATCGTAGACCAACGTTTGTTCAAAACTGTTCATCAAGGGGTGGTTGGAGTATAAATTCAACGCACAGATAAGCTTCTTGATTCGACTAGGTGAAGATGAGCTATAATAGAATTAACTAGTATTCGCCTGGGAGGAGAGGAGGGAAAACACTAATTACTTAGAAAAAAAAATCACAAAACTATTTTAGTGCACACTACCGGTATCCGAGCCCTATAATCTCCCTAATTCAGAACTGGGAAAGTGAAGACTTCTGCACAGACCCTGAAGTTTTTTCTTTCGCGATTCGTTCAGTCGACGAGTTTAAGGCGCGTCCGAAGGGAGCGCGAGTAATTTTACATTTTTTATAGCATTGCATTCTTTTGGACAAAATAAATCAAATATTTCTCCAGTAGCAACATAGAGTTTAGTTTTCTGCACGTGCTAATATCAACAGATCTTGAATATCTGTAAAGGGTGTCCTAGAATTTTGTCAAAAGTTTTCTATTTATTAAAAAAGTTTTGACAAAATTCCAGGACACCCTTGAAAGATATTAAAGATCTTTTGATATTAGCACGTGCAGAAAACTAAACTCTCTATTGCTACTGGAGAAATATTTGATTTATTTGTTTCCCAAAAATTAATATTCTATAAAAACTATAAAAATACTTGCGCTCCCTTCGGCCACACCTTAAGATTGACTTCAAGTCTCTGCTATTTAATTTAGATACTATTATGCCTTTAGAGCAATAGTTCCCAAACTGTGGGTCACGAGTTCATTTTTGGTCAAGAAAAGATTTTAAAATATGAACATTTTGTAATCATTTAAAAATTGAAAATTATGAATACTGGAGAAAGTCAGAATATGAAAAGAAAAAAAAAATGCAAAATAAAGGGGCAAAAATAAGGCGTACTTTTACTATACTGATAAGAGAATCGGGTTTCATGATCGTACATGTGACGTAGTGGACGGCAGTAACTTTATCAACATGGACAGGAAACATGCGTATACTTCACACACGCCTCGTGAGAAATAAATACGTATTTTCGTAAAATTATACTAAAAAAATGAAAATTCAAAATTCAGTAAGTAGTAATTAAATGTAAGCTCTCCTTAACCCTTGTCCCCATACCATGTCCATTAAAGTTTGGTGAGCAGAGAGAGTTTGTCTTTCTAAAAATTGGGTGACCTTCTAAAAAAAATGCAAGGAGTTACCTTTTCGAAACAGTTTGTCCATCCTGAAACCCCCTAAAGTTTGTAAAAAGTGCTCATGTCTCGTTACGTAATCAGTACGGGGATGTATGCTCTCATTAGTCTTGGTAATTAACAACGTTAAGCTACCTTGCAGGCTCGCCCGCTTTCTTCAGCTGATCGCCTGCAGGTGATAATTCACTTCGAGACTTCCTACCAAGAGTTCGTTTACTCGAGACTTCCAGACAGGTATCGTCCGGTCTTATAACAACTGGGGCACCTAGATGTTGCTCTGACTGCGTGGCGTTGAACCCCGTCTACATACTACGTATCCAATAAGTTCCGTAGTCCGTAAGACGAGAGCAACTCGACAGTAACAGATTTATGTCAATACAGCCGCCATCATCATCATCATCATCATCATCATCATCACCTGTTTCCAGCCTATGACCGAGTCAGTTTGTTAAAATGCCTAAATCATCTTCTTTCCTCCCACCGTTCTTCTTTTCTTACCCCCACACTTGCTTTTATATGCTCCTTCCATCACTTTCTTTAGTCTCCGTTGGGGTATTTTCCCTCCAAACTTCCCACCGTTCTTCTTTTCTTACCCACACACTTGCTTTTATATGCTCCTTCCATCACTTTCTTTAGTCTCCGTTGGGGTATTTTCCCTCCAAACCTCCCACCGTTCTTCTTTTCTTACCCACACACTTGCTTTTATATGCTCCTTCCATCACTTACTTTAGTCTCCATTGGGGTATTTTCCCTCCAAACTTCCCACCGTTCTTCTTTTCTTACCCAGACACTTGCTTTTATATGCTCCTTCCATCACTTACTTTAGTCTCCATTGGGGTATTTTCCCTCCAAACTTCAACTCCCATCATTTTCCTTACTTTCCCATTCTAATTACGCGTCCATACATCTCATCCTTGCTTTCCCTACTATCGTATCTCATTTACTCCCTATAATCCAAACATCTTTATTTCTTATCCTATTTCTCCTGGCCACAACTAACACGCGCCTCAAAAACTTCATTCCAGTGGCCTCCACCTTTTTTTTGTACAGGGCCCTAATTCGTAAGTCCTAACTTCGTTGCACTCCGTAGAAGTTGGACAGACTTTAACTTTCTTAAGGACTGTCGGCTCGGATGACTAGAGAGAGCCAATCACAGATAGACAAACAAATGAGCATCTATGTGCGAATTGAAATGAAACAGTCGCCATTTGCAATCGTATGTTAATTTATATACCTTTAGTTGCAAATCGTATTTTTTTTAAACATATCAAGGATGTTGTTATTTTAAGTCGAAATGTTGAACGAACTTAAAGAATTTGCTGAAACTGTTTTATCCCCACGAATTTTATTGTACGAAGTATTATATTTTCTCGTTGGTTGACACGATATCGCGTGATGGAGAACACGGAGTACGTAAACTAGGATTAATTACGCAAGGTCGGTGACCTGGCGGTCTAGGGGGTAAGGTGTCAGACTTCTGTGCTGGGCTGGCGGTCGAGGTTCAATCCTCGGTCGCGGCAAAGATTTATCTGATTACCAAACCCTTCCTTCACCTCTGACAAGACATCTTGTGAATGTGTGGAATGCCAGTCCTCCACCGTAGTTCGGATTCCACGTTAAACTGTAAGTCCTCCATTTCATCTCACAGTCACCCTACCATTACACATTAGCGTAAGTGCGTATAACCCGAACGGGTAGTAAGACGCGGTGCTAATAATAATAATTACGCAAGGTTACTTGAGGGGATTTATGGGAGCACTGTTAGACCAACCACACCCCATTCGACAGATGTAATACAGTTCAAGTGCTTTAACTATACTACAAATTACAGAGCTTAAGATCCAGCAGTTTCATAGTCAGATTGGAACTGATGAAACAGATTGGAACTACAGCACTGGACTAAATGTAGGAAGACACCTATGACCTACCTAGACCAGAATGAAATGGGCCGGTTTCATGTGCGAAACTGGCCCATTCCATTCGAGTTTAGTTAAGTGTCGTCCTGTATTTAGTACAGCGCCGCACTTGAGGCGTACTAAGTCTGATTATGAAACTGTCTCTTAAGAGTCAACCTCGGTGGTTTTGGGGAAAGGTGCTCACTTTAGGACCCGATGTCCGTGGGTTAAAACCCAGCCGAGGTCAACGGATGTTTCTTGAACGATAAGAATCCGTAGCACAACTTTCTTCGGAAGAGAAGTAAATCCATCGGTCCCATGTCGATTGTGTTATGTAAAAGAACCCTGGAATAACTTTCCGGCAACATTTGATAGGCACTTTCGCGCTCGCTCATAGAAATTCAGTGTGGAAGGCATCGCGGAACCGTCACACACGTGTTCAACGATAATGTGGCGGATCAACTTGATGAACGTTCCTGAACTCCCATAGAATGGGATTTATACCAGATGGTGCAGGTAACACTAACCAACCAAAGGGCTGAGGTGCATGCCCAGGTCCAGATAGATGGTCATTACATCAACCCAACCTTCAGGTTGTTGACTTTACAAGACCTTTAAAGTGGTGTTTACAGCCGAGACGAAATTTAATTTCCATTTGGTGGCGAGCATGAAATATTTGGTTATTCTCCGTCCACCTCATCTTACTACCCGTCTGTGATATCCCCATATTTACACTGAAGGGATAGAGATAAGAAATATAGAATTTTGAAGAAATGTACTCGCATTTACGTTGAGAGAAAGTGCGAGGTCTGCCATAGAGTGGGAATTACCTTATAACACCCAAATGGAATTCGATCCCCAACATCCTCGTCACCGGCAAACCAGACCGGACGGGTTTGATGACTTAGTCCATGAGCCCACCTTTGGGGTTACTTTAATATATCAACCCTGTTTTGAGCCCTTGACAACCTTGTTTTTGAAAGTATCCTGAGTAAATGAAGGCTACAGGGGCGAAAGGGAAGGATACACTGTAAAAAGGGGTAGAGTTCAATTTTAACTGAAATTGAGTTAGTGCTGTCATCTGTTGGACAATCATGATACCTTTCTAATGCACTTTGGATTGAGTTAGTGCTGCCATCTGCTATACAATCATGAAACCTTTCTAATGCACTTTAGATTGAGTTAGTGCTGCCATCTGTTAGATAATCATGAAACCTTTTAAATACATACACTTTAGATTGAGTTAGTGCTACCATCTGTGAAACAATCATAATACCTTTATAATGCACTTTAGATTGAGCTAGTGCTGCCATCTGTTAGACAATCATGAAACCTTTTAATGCATTTTAGATTGAGTTAGTGCTGCCATCTGTGAGACAATCATGATACCTTTCTAATGCATTTTAGACAAAGGAAGAAAAGCGGTATCTGTCATATGTATTTAAATATTGTAAAAATACGGACCTCAACTCGAACATCCTTCCAGCCTCACCTTATCCCAGTGGTCAAGGCCACCCATAGGGGTTTGTAAACGGTGCGGCCGCACAGGGCCCCACGATTTGGGAGGCCCCGAGGTTGCTTAGGTGACAGAAGGGGGGGAAGGAGAGGCACACGTTGGGGTGGGAATTTTTTGCTTGCATGTTTCAGGCTCCTTGAATAGGCGATCTAGCAAATATTGTCGTAGTATAAAATCAATTAAAAACATAATCATGTGGTTTGATATATTGAACGAATGAACCGAGTGCTCCGTTTTAGCTTCCTCCGATTTGAATTTGTCTGACTGGTGGATATGTCTCGCAATAACTTTTGAACACATCAACCGAGTTAATTCAAACTCGGCACAATTGTTATTTGTACCTATATACAGATCAAGTTCATAAAGGAAGAAAACCCGAAGAAATATTGTGGAGAAATCAACCCTTATATGTATAAAAATAAGCCTGTGCGAATCCATGATTTTCCATTTCGAGTCGAATCAAATATAATAATTTTATTTTGAAAATGTTTCAAATCAAAATCAAATAACATATCCTTAGGAGTCTTTGAAAATATTTTAAACTTAATCTTAAGTTAAACAAGTAAACAAAGCCTCATGACTAACTTATGAAAGGTTATAAAAGAAATAAATTATTATTTTTTTATACTGGTTTGCTGTTTAAGAACATAGAAAGTTGAAATTATGGTTAAGTATGAAAATATTCGAATTTCGAACTAAACCCATGAATCCGAATATGAAATTTACTTAGATTCGAAATTTTTAATCCACCACGAATATCTCTAATAATAAGACTCTAAAGCTCGAATCTCAGCAAGATTCAAATTTAGAATCGAAATTTAACATAATCTTATATAAAAGTATAACTTCAAGCATTAATTACTACACTTATTTACCATTTAAGACATTTTATGATATCTCTTAGGACATTTTATGATATCTTGTACGGTTGAAGGTTGGTATACGATGCAAATTACTATAATAACGATTAAAAAAAAGTTTTTAACTATTGGGGGAAGGGGGGGCGGTATGGGACGCGGAGGAAGGTGAGGCAGATAGCTGGGGGCCCAGCAAACATAGCTTGTCTAGAGCCGCACATCTGCCAAGTCTTCTTGAGGTTATAACTTTATGTTTACTTTTTAAAGTGATTATAATAATCATAGGAAGACGCAAATATGAATATAAAAAGTAAACGGTTTAATGATAAAACTGTTTTTTTTATTCTTTTAGCACCACGTCTTACGTCGGATAATACGTAAATGTAGTATATTTGCTAATGTGTTAGGGATGAGAGAGGCTAAATGTTAGAGGAAGTGTACCCGTATTTGCGTGGAGAGAGAGTGTAAAACCATTTATGAAAAACAACCATAAATTTCCTAAACTTAAGGCAACACTCTTCGACGATATGTCACTTTGGAAAGAGCAAAATAAATTTCTTGTGAAAGTTAGCGTAAATGCCGCCGCGAGCTATCTGTGGCTTACTATCGATTGTTTGGCGACCATGCGAACACCGAGGCGGGGTTTTGAAAACTGTTAAGTTACTGTTTAGGTTCCTTTTGGTTCAGTGGCGGATCGTGTATAGGCACTGCGGAACTGCAGCACCCCCTATTTCCACTTGATATTATCTATAACATTTAATATAATGAGTCTTTTTTACTTTAATTCTTTATTTATTTTTGTAGTACAATATATATGCTTAAGCTTAATGTCAGTACTTATGTAGCCATCTCCCAGTTTATTAAAAAGATACAAAAATCTTTGTATGGAACTGTGCGCTTCACAGTGCCAGCGACGTAGTGTTTGACTGTTGTGCGCATGCGCACATAGGAAGGGGGTGGAGAGGAAGGCGGGACTGCCAAGTAGAGAGAGCACTGTTGCTCTCGCAGTGCCGGCTCTGGCGTGATGCTGGAAGGAATTATTTTTTTCTGTTATTTTATTTAACAGAAAACTTTAACCATGGCCTTGCATCCCCAAGAAATAAGTTCTGTGACTGTAAGTGAATTTCAACAGCTTAGGTTTTCACAGCTATCTCTGCATGAGAAAGTTACAGTTAATAAAAGAGGTCGCTCAACACCTGATATTCTAATATCTCGGCCAGGCAAAAGCAACAACAAGAAATATATTCGTAACTTTAATTCTGAATGGTACCAACGTAAAAGTTGGCTTTGCGGCTGTGAAGTAAAAAATGAAATGTTTTGCTTCCTGTTTTAGCAGCACCCCCACTAATTTTAGCTTCGAGCCACCACTGTTTTTGGTTACTCAACTCAACAGTTAGTTGCTTGCTGACTCGGTTTACTGTGTCAGCCTCGTGTTTATGCAAGTGGCACTGCAGTAAAACTTCCCAAATAACCACTGGAATCATTGCTTCTCTTTAGATACATCTTAGTCGCATTTGTATAATCGTTGTATAAGCAATTTATAATAAATAAATCAAGCACGCGGGCTTAACGTCACGTTTGTTTGGTTTGCTTGTGATGAGGTCAGGATGAAAACTCCAACCTGGTGTACTGGGCAAGGGGGGTGGGGGAGGGTTTATCCTTTCTCTCGCTACACAAATAAAGGTATATACTCTTTCTAAATATTCTCCTTTTCCAAGTATTACACTTGGAAAAGGAGAATACGGTTAGTACAAATGGGTGGTAAGATTCAGTGGAAAAAGTAGTTTAAAAACTAGTTTATGCAAGCTTGTATGTTTATCAAGGGGTCGCGAAGGTTTCAAAGACCAAAATCGGGACCGAACCCTGGAAAAGGTTTTAAACCACTGTCATGAAGTGAGAAATTGCCCCGGAGACGTCCAGTTCTAACGCAATATTAAATTCTACGATGGGTTATTTCAAAATATATTTTGCACCAAAATAAAGTCTAAGGATTCCAACAGGGTTATTTTTCCTTAACAAGCCCGAAGACTATTAATAGACAAAAATGTGTGAAAATGTGACATTTAAACTACATTTTAAAGGTGACCTGGCGGTCTAGGGGTAAGGTGTCAGACTTCTGTGCTGGCGGCCGGGGTTCAATCCTCGGTCCCGGCACAGATTTATCTGATTACCAAACCCTTCCTTCACCTCTGACAAGACATCTTGTGAATGTGGGGAATTCCAAGCCTCCACCGTGGTTCGGATTCCACGTTAAACTGTAGGTCCTCCATTTCATCTCACAATCACCTTACCATCACACATTAGCGTGAGTATAACCCGAACGGGTAGTAAGACGCGGTGCTAATAATAATAATAATAATAATAATAATAACTACATTTTAAGCATATTTTCGGAGCTATGAGACTAGGTTCGGTGAAAAAGGGCTTTAGATTTAGGCTTTCTCTAACAAATAATAATTTTTGACAGGCTCACAACAGAAAATTTTAAGCTATTTTAGAACTAGCAGAGAGCTTTTTTCTTTACGTTGAGATAAGAAGTTTTGTAGTTTTCTTTCCCCTCCTTCTTAATGGCATGACAAAAGGATGGTTGTCAGTGAAGAGTCAAAGGGAGTATAAGCGTAGACAGAATAGAGATGTAGTACCACAAAACGACAGATAACACTGTATTTTAAGCCGTGTGGCCTGACAGCCATTGATACTTTCTCGCCGACCATGGAGGCCGCCTTAAGGAGGGATAGTAAGGATTGCTAGTTAAGGGCAATATGTTTGCAGTTTTTATAACAAAGGTTGTTTTTCGTCAAATTAATTAAAATATTTCTCTAGTTGAAACATCAGTGTTAAATTTTCTTCACATAATTATTTCAAAAATTCTCTAATATATGTCAAGGGTGTCCTGGAATTTGATGATGGTTTTTTTTCTCTCCATTTAAAACATTTATACTCTAATACCGCCATGCTCATGACAGATATTCAACAACTGTTGATATCGCCACGTGAACAATATTAAACTTTATGTTTCTATTGAAGCAGTACTCGATTTATTTTACATTGTGTCTACAAAACATTTATCATAGAATTCCCTGTCTTTTACAGGTTTTCTAGACAAACATAAAAAAAATCCCGGCATGACAATTTTACAATTTGGTGAGTGGCATTTTTTATTTTTTTTATTGCAATGATTACATTTATTTTTGAAAACCATCCTAAGCTATAAGCTATTTTCCCAGTATTTAATGTTTTAGGTATTATGTGTCCCTGTGTAACATTGTTATAAAAAAACTGTACAGCTATCTCATGTTAAAATATTGGCAATGAATTTTGCTAACATCGAGAAACCAAATCTCTCACTTTTGTTTAAATGTTTAGGAGATGAATTAGTCAAGTATTTAAATTCCCTGACTTTTAATTAATTTTTTATTAAATTTCCTGAAATTTACCTAACTTTTCCCAAGTTTTCGCTGTCTATCCTGTCTGTAGCCACCATGTTTTGGGTAAAATAAATTGTTTGCTATGAAAACTGCCAATACTGGCTTTTCTCGCACCCGCTTCCATACCCCCCTTAAACCCACGACCTACACAACCAAAGACAAACGAAAATAATCATCGAAGGCTGACGAGATCCTGACCAAGTGTTGCACAACCTTGAAGTAATTCGGGGGGGCTCTGTAGAGACGAGGCCATTAATAACTGGTGCTATCCACGGACTGTACAGGAGGTGGAAAGGGGGGGGGGGACAAGGAC
>CABFVX010001992.1:55032-80017 GCA_902151425.1 Timema shepardi
CCCCCCCTCATCATCTTTCCCTAGTTTTTTTTACAGTATTTTAATATCTTTTTAGCACCGCGTCTTAATACCTGTTCAGGTTATAAGAATATGTAATAATTACTCTGATGAGTTAGTGATTAGGAAGGTTGAATTTAGAGGAAGTTTATTCGCACTTGTGTGGAGGAAGAGTGGAAAACCATTTTGAAAAAAAAAAAGTAGCACATCCAGTCGGGATTCAAACGCCGATCTCCCCATCATCGGCAGTCTAGTAAAACAAGAGAGTGACGCCTTGGTTTAGACCATGTGGCCACTATTGGAGTCGCATACGCTTGGTCGGTGTAGAGAGCAGCACTGTTTTGATTTGGCTGGAAACAGAAGCTGTGTCAAGGCAGGTGTAGATAGATAGCAGACCTGTTTTAATTTGGTTGGAAACAGAACCTGTGTCAAGGGAGGTGTAGATAGCAGCACTGTTTTGATTTGGCTGGAAACAGAAGCTGTGTCAAGGGAGGTGTAGATAGCAGCATTGTCTTGATTTGGCTGGAAACAGAAGTTGTGTCAAGGGAGGTGTAGATAGCAGCACTGTTTTGATTTGGCTGGAAACAGAAGTTGTGTCAAGGGAGATGTAGATAGCAACACTGTTTTGATTTGGCTGAAAACAGAAGCTGTGTCGAGGGAGGTGTAGATAGCAGCATTGTCTTGATTTGGCTGGAAACAGAAGTTGTGTCAAGGGAGGTGCAGATAGCAGCACTGTTTTGATTTGGCTGGAAACAGAAACTGTGTCAAAGGAGGTGTAGATAGCAGCACTGTTTTGATTTGGCTGGAAACAGAAGCTGTGTCAAGGGAGGTGTAGATAGCAGCACTGTTTTGATTACTGGAAACAGAAACTGTGTCAAGGGAGGTGTAGATAGCAGCACTGTTTTGATTTGGCTGGAAACAGAAGCTGTGTCAAGGGAGGTGCAGATGATAGCAGCATTGTTTTGATTTGGCTGGAAACAGAAACTGTGTCAAGGGAAGTGCAGATAGCAGCACTGTTTTGATTTGGCTGGAAACAGAAGTTGTGTCGGGGGAGGTGTGAGCGAGGCGTAGCTACATGAGGCAAACCCATTTTGAAAATTATTTACATTAGGTATTATCCGGCTTTTCCGTTATACGGTCCGGGCTGCCGCCACTTTAGGCCGGGTAGTCACAACTCTGGTGTATCTACTTTCACATATTCACATGTGAAGTCATTTGATCTTCAGCTGTCACTTTTGATAAACTTTATCAATACCTATTAAACAACACTAACACTATAGTAAAATGTTATCAATGCTGACCCCAAAAATGTATATAAAAGGTGCTCCAAATGTCCATTGGTAAGAACATCAAAAGGTAAACGATGTGTACAATTGGTTCTAGGAGGAAATGGAATTGTATACAAAGCCGTTCAATAAAGGAGTCAGTCTTTCAGCGAATGAGGGAGTCACTCGTTCAATGAAGAAGGGAGTCAGTCATTAATAATTATTGTTCAATTATTTATCTTTTTATGCATTAGTCATCATTTCAGTGAGGAAAGGAGTGAGTCAGTCGTTCAACGAATGATTGAATCATACTCGCTTCGTCGGCCCCATGGTCAAATGCGCTACTCTTGTGTGAGACCGGATGTAGTTTTAGGTTAAGTATTGGGAGCGACCACAAAAATGTGCATCGTGCTCAGGGCAATCAAACAGATTTTTAAAATTCAACCAGGCGAATGAGCTAGGCATGACAGTCAAAAAATAGCATATAAACAAAATAATTAAAGCAATAGCTAACCTAACCTAATCTTATCTAACTAATACAATCTTTGCTTGACCGCTTGGAGCACGTTAGCTTCCAAAATGACACAAAAATAATTATACAGAGTGAGCTTTGCTGTAACCAAATAAAAACCGTTCAAGGATCTATATTAATAAAATGAAGAGTTTGTCTGCTATGAGCGAGCGTTGCGAGATATCTACTGCACGCAGACGGCTGGGAAAAAAATTAAGCCCCGTACACGAACATGTTCATCTCGAAGCGGAAATTTTAAAATTTATTAATAAACTGGGTCGGAGGAACTAAAATGAAGTTTTATATATATATATATATATATATATATATAAAGATGTTTTATGCAATGCTGGGTACTTCTATTTGTATAAAATATAAACAAAATTACAATTTAATCAATGATTTCTAATACATATTCATTCAGCATGATACAACTCAAAGATATGACAACCCGTTAGATTAGAGAGAAAAAAAGTCTGCTCGAACGTTGAACCCATGACCTTAGTTTTCAAACACTACCAGCTGGGAGTTCTTGAAGATCGGGAACACACGCTCTTAATAATTATTCTGTTGTTCAATCACCTGCTTATAAGAAGAGCCCGCAGCTGGTTCTTTCGTCGTTTCCGTCCAACAAAGTTAAAACTTGCAAAAAAAAAAAAAAAACGCTAAAATGTCCTCCCCCATTATTCCAGCGCTCTAACAAAAGACTCACTTCCGTCGAGGTACTATGTTCAGATGTGTCGTATTCAACACACATTGTTGCGGAACACGCCATTATCCTTCGCAGAAACATACACAAACATAAATTAGCCGAGGCTATATAAACACTACTAACCGTACTAACTTGAATCTACGGAGAAACGTGTGCTTAAATAATGATAGAGACTGTCACGAAATAATCAGCAAAGAACGGGGTGGGGAGGGGGGAAAGCGACGTCCATTGTTTTGGTAATAGTTAAGTATTATGAACAAAAATAAAAATCCTCTCAAAAAATTGTTTGAGTATGTATATCCCTTATCTATGAGTATGTAGTTATTTCAGTTGCAAGTCATATAATTTATAGCTATCACTTTTGATATATCATATTATCAATACCTTTAAAGTAACAATAAAGGTATATTAAAATGTTATCAATTTGTTGTTTCTAATGGCCCTTTCTATGAAAAATTAACATTATTAACTAAAACATGTATATTATATTATGAAACAATCCGATATATTTGTAAACTTATGAATATATCCATACAATATATTTAATTAAAACCACTTACCTCAAGATAAAGACGTTTCTTTTGTAGTTTGTTTCATAGACAAGCTACTAAGAAGTAGCCCTTATGTTTGTGCGTGTGTACTTAAAACATAATTGGAAACTAAGACATTGAACGTTATAGCCAACAATGATGCAATTTCACTATATTATTGTTTTATACACTCACAATGTTTACGTTTCAACGAGCACTAATCACACATACTTTGCATGTATTTCGAAATTATTGTAAGCAAAAATAGCATCCTTATATTATCTTTGTTGTCAAACAATAATGGGGAAAACATTAAAATCGATGCAAAGAGCTGGAGTCACATCAACTTCTAAATCAACATAAACATTTTGTTCTTCTTTTCAAATCGAATATTTAAAAATGATAGTTTTATTGTCAGATTAGCAGGCTGCAGCACAAGCGTTAACACATTGAATATCTAGTTTTTTATTCACTCGCTAGGTTACTCTGGAAAGGTTTGTCTGTGAAATTGATATATACCTTGACTTTCTTACGAGTATATTGGTGTCTACCTTGATTTTTCTATCGTACATTTGGGTTACTTTTACTATTAGATCCTAAAAAAATAAGAGCATTCCTACTTTTACAGTAGTAGTGGAACTTTATTTGTTTAAGAGGCGGAAGGGGGGCAAGTAACAAAACAGTTTTTAGGGTCTTTCTACCTTCCCCTCCCCGAGTTAATGTTAGAAAATTGGATGCTCCTAGAAAGTATTTGTAGTGATCCTCGTTCGGAGAATTTATGAAAATTGTAATCTTTTCAAAGTTCTTTAGAATAGTGATACCTCTTACATTTTTTGATATTTGGATACTCCTAGAGGCTATTTGGTGTAGTCTTCACCGGCAAATTTTTGAAAATTGAATGCCTCTAAAAGCCATTTAAAAAAAGGGTACACCAAAGTTTTTTAAATAAATCTGATTCCCTATTATCTATTTGGAGTGGTCCAAGCCCAGCTTTTTTTTTTGCTTTTTTTTCAAAAATCAGATGCCACTTAGAAGCTATCTGAATTTGTCTTCTAACAGCAAATTTTTTAAATTGGATGTCCTTAAAAGGTATTTTAAAATTGGAATAATCCTAGCTTGGCTTTAAAAAAAAATGCATAGAGAAGCTATTTGGAGTGGCACCCTAAGGGTATTTTTTCAATGCCTCTAGAGGTCATTTAGAGTAATACTCACCTGGAATCTTTTTGAAAATGAAATGCCTTTAGTAGCTATTTAGAGTGGTCCTTACCTAGAAAAGTTCAAGAGTGAATGACTCTACAAATTATTTGAAATTTGATATAAGGCATAACTAAGCTTCGTATTAAAAACTTCGGAAAATTTCACCATGTTGAGATATATTTAAACTGACAACGGACTATCACATGACTTGGCGTGGACAAACATGAAAGTAGATCTAGATTCTAGTATTTCTTTCTCTAGCTGTTAGATAATATGTACTTTCCAGTGGCGGCTCGTGTATAGGCACTGCGGAACTGCAGCACCCCCTACTTCCACTTGATATTATCGATAACATTTAATATAATGAGTCCTTTTTTCTTTAATTCTTTCTTTATTTTTCTAGTACAAAATATATTCCTTAAGCTTAATGTCAGTACTTCATTAGCCATCCCCTAGTTTATGAAAAAGATAAAAAAAATCTTTGTATGGAACTGTGCGCTTTAAGTGCCAGCGACTTGGTGTTTTACTGTTGTGCGCATGTGCACATAGTAGGGGGTGGGGAGGAAGGCGGGACTGCCAGATAGAGAGAGCACTGTTACTCTCGCAGTGCCGGCTCTGGCGTGATGGTGGAAGGAAGTGTTTTTTTTACTCAGCGTGTGTTGTGCTTAAAAACCGTGTACCATATTCTTGAATATGNATTTGATTCATTTTTTTCGGTTCTTTTATTTAACAGAAAGACAAAATGCGCTTGCATTACTTTCAATGGAGAAAAATATCTTCAATTGTCATCCAGAGATCAAGGAGAAAATTATTGAACTTTTTGCGCAAATTAAAACAAGAAGAATGGATTTCATTTTTAAATGATTAGATCAAGCTTGAACAGTAACAATTTAAGTTAGAGTAAGTAATAAATGTGTTTGTTTGTTAAGATTTTATCAAGTTTCTGAATAAATGTTCTTTTTATACATTTTTGTTTCCCCTTTTACACAATTTTAAAACAAAGGCTAAAAGTTTTCTGGAGCTGCACCCCCACTAATTTTAGCAACCAACCGCCACTGGTACTTTCGTAAGAAAATCGAGGTATATTTAATTTGTTTCGTAAAGGACGTCTCGAGCGTTGATGCTTATGGCTGCCTTTGTGTCTAGGTATCCTTTAAACTGAATCATCATTACTACAAGACACTTAAGGAAGTCAACAGGTCGTTTCCCACGCACTTGGGTCTTCAAAAGGAAGACACATTATGCGTGGGAAACCCACCACCGAAAAAATTGTCTGTTTACAACTCGGTCCAATCCGTGCTCGGTCCATAATAAACCAAACTGTAGTCAAACTTTGGCAGGTTGGCACGATCCTAAACACGAGTAGCTTGTAGTGAAGGATAATTCCATAGAGCGCATTAATAGGACGCGGATAGCCATTTTTCCGTCCTTTCATATCTCGCTAACGGTCAAACTTTTTTTTTTTACAAATTATATTCTGTAATCTAAGGTGACAGGATGAGTGTGAATTTAAATAAATGTAACAAGGGTTACTCCTCAGAGTATGTGGAACAACGAAGAAAATATCACTCCTTAGTGCATCCAGTCGAGGAACAAACCCCGCTCTTTCAGTTTAAAACTAAACATCCTTTAGTACAACTTTGCTAACGCTAAACCGATTAAAACAACCTTTTATGTTTATCAAATATTACTTTTTATTTCGATTACTAAGAAAACTAAAGAATAAACTTACAAACTAATAAAGGTAGTCGAAAATCTTCTTCGGAGGGCGCACGCGGATAAAGAGATCTATCTACTTCGCAAAGTCTGTTTTGCAGGTGGTGAGAACTTCCCGGGATTTGAGTCCCAGCCGGTTGTATTGTTTTCCCCACTCTCCTTCCACGCAAATGCGGACGGATAGCAAGACGTAGACTAATTACCATTAATATCAAAGTCTGCAAACCTAATTTGTCTCTTTCCAAGGTTAGATTTCCCCAAAGTTATGATATAACCGTCAAACATTTCCGGCCCCTACCAGCTCCGGCTGGTTGATTTCCGGTTGACTCGACCACCTCCCCACCTCGCTCTTGTTCATCTCTGGAGAAATTATCTCCCTCCCTCTCCCACAGTTTATAACTGGTATACCTGCTCGGATTTTGTACCTGCTCACACACTCCGGAGCTGGGAACTGTTAACGAGTCCCGGTATATCCGCATACTTACATAATATGGTATCTACTCAATTTGACAAGTTAAATTTCCGACTTTTTCCCTGATTTCCCCCATTAATTTCATAAAATCCTTAACTCAAAATTATGACACACCTTTCTACACTCCCCCACCCCACATTTTTTATTAATAATATTTAAAAGGTGACCTGGCTGTCTAGGGGTAAGGTGTCAGACTTCTGTTCTGGCGGCCGGGGTTCAATCCTCGGTCCCGGCACAGATTTATCTGATTACCAAACCCTTCCTTCACCTCTGACAAGACATCTTGTGAATGTGTGGAATGCCAGGCCTCCACCGTGGTTCGGATTCCACGTTAAACTGTAGGTCCTCCATTCCATCTCACAATCACCCTACCATTACACATTAGCGTAAGTGCGTNATATCACAATCGCCCTACCATTACACATTAGCGTAAGTGCGTATAACCCGAACGGGTAGTAAGACGCGGTGCTAATAATAATAATATTTAAAATTATTTAAATAAACATTTTTTTACATAATCTACTAGGAATTATAAAATATATTACATAGCTACAAATAAAAAATACAGTTTGAATCACATTGTAATTTACTGATTATCATATTTCATATTTTGAGCAACATAATTTCCCCGATTTTTTTTTCTACCAAATTCCTGGGTAGTTCCAGTCTCCCTGGATTTTCCCAGATGGTATACTTCTTGTTACACTAATAAAGATAAAGACAATGAAGATATTTTTGAGAGGAAATGTACAAGAATTTGTGTGGAGAGCGAGAGTGGATAGTTATTTATGGAAAACCACCCCCACTACACCTAACCGGGATTCGAGCCCCGATCTCTCAGTCATTGACAGTATAGTTTATTGCAAAAGCGACACTTTCTTGGTCATCCATACGCCATGTGGCGCTGTTTAAGGGGCGAGGGGGGCCTGGAATGAGCTACAATATCTACTGACTGACAGCTTTGAAACAGTGATGAGTACAAGGTACATAGCTCATCATTATGTTACCTCCCCCACTCCCCAGTATCTTCATATTTTTTTGAACTCTGTATAGTATAAATTACAATAATTCATAGATAGCCACTTATTTTAATTTATTAGTCAATAATAACAATAATAACATTTATTGATTTTTCATTTAATCTCTTAAAAAACGGTACATTTTAATTATAAGAATCATACATGATATTAGTTTATTTGTAGGTGTGTGTGCAGTGAGGGTAAGTTGGCATTCCTCGTCTACGTGCTTGGTCATAGAATTGCAGAAGATATGATTTCTTTAGCTTCTTTCATTGCTTTCTTGTACTGTTTTTTATTTTCAATTTGTTTCAACCTAGTCACATACTTCTTCAAAACTTTACTAAGCATATGCCATTGGAGTTTGTCTAGATTCGAAGTCAAAGAAATGTCTCTTTTCGTGTCACGAAATTTGTTTTCCATTTTGATGAAAGTCTTCAGTTCTATGTGTGTCTTCATAGAGTCAATTTTTTGTTTTTTATTATCAGATGGGGAAAACTGATTTGACTTGAAAGGCTTTTTCTTTTTTATGGGTGTAGATACAAAAGATTCGCGAGAAATCGGCACTGAAAGAAAAAAAAATGTTTGGTAACTAGTAAAAACTTGACAATTTTTTATTTCAAAAGTATTCCAATTACATATGAAATAAAAGTACACTAAGCAAAACAAAATAGAGGGTGAGGCAGAAAGTATTGATTGACACAACACTATATCTTTACGATTTATATTACTAAATGCTTCAAACTAAACTTAAAATAATGACAACAGATTGACAATTTTCTACATTCATTTTTTAAAACAATATCCTTAGATGGCCAGTATTTTATGGCATACATTTTTGTACATGCTCCTCAAAAATTGACATGACTTTGAGCAATATCTCTTGTTGAAATGCTTCAAAGTATGTAACTCAAATGGGTAGTAAGCGGCGATGCTTGTTCAAATTTTACCACATTTCATTAAGTTCCTGAATGTTTTTTGGGCGAGCCATGTGAAGATAACTCTTTAACATTCCCCACAAGAAAAAGTCCGGATCTGTTGAGTCTGGTGAACGTGATCACCAGGCGATGTCCCCAAATCATGGAACAATATGCCCAAGAAACATTCACCTTTATCGTTTTTTAACCTTCATGACCTCTAAACTGCACTGTAAGGGCATGGATACCAACGACACGAGGTTCAAGCAAGATGGGGCAACGGCCCACAAAGCTCAAACATCAATGGAGGTGCTTCGCAAAATGTTTCCTGGGCACCTTGTTTTACGATTTGGGGATAGTGCATGGTGACCACGATCACCAGACTTAGCAGCACCAGACTTTTTCTTGTGGGGCATTTTAAAGAGTCATGTTTACGCGACTCGCCCAAGAACAATTCAGGAACTTAAAAGAAAAATTGTGGGGGAAGTTGAAGCAATTCAACATGAGACATTGCACAAAGTCATGTCAAGGTTCGAGAAGCTCATAAAACAGTGTATGGAATCTAATGGTGTCCATTTTAAGGACTTTTTTTTAAATAATACCTGCTTTGGTGGTGTAGTTAGTTAGCTAGCGCGCTAGTTTCATGCTAGACTGCCGAGAACGGGAAGATTGAGGCTCAAATCTTGGTCGAGTAAACTGGGGATGGCTTTTCTTAAATGGTTTTTCACTCTCCTTCCATGAAAATGTGGGTTTACTTTCTCTAAATCCAACCTTCCTAATTCACAAACCATTAGCGTAATTAGTACTTAAGTGCATAACCTGAACGAGTATTAAGATTTGATGCCAAATAAAAAAAATAATTTTAAACATGAATAATTCAAAGGTATGTAAAAAATTCTCAATCTTTTGTTGTTATTTTAAGTTTAATTTGAAGCATTTATTAGTTAAAATAATAATAATGATAAAGTGTTATTAAATGTGTGAACATTTTCTACCCCAACCTGTTTATAATAAATATGATAGACTTAAAAAAACAAAGCACAAATGAAAGGAAAAAACCCAAGATATTTATTTACATACACTTCAATATTTCAATGATTTAATTGTATTTTCCTCAGAAAGTAGTTTTAGCAGTGGGTACGGTGCACATAAGGTACCATTGTTCAAGGTTTACAATAGTTATAATAATCATAATTATATTATTAATTTTTTATCAAGTTTTATTAAACTTCTTATAAGAATTTAGTTTCCATGCTGGTTCGGGGATGCAGAAATCGAGACCCCCTTCATGTATCAAATGCCCTCGCTATCCCACTGAATAGTAGCAAGACTGAAAGGAAGTTAGCTTCAGTGATGCCAACTTTGTTGTGAAGCCAACTTCCTGTTTAGTCTTCTATTTCTTTATGAGGGAGATGCAATGAAAGCATCAAAATATTTAAGTGTATTTGTTTTTACTTTTATTATTGCTTTATGTTTTTAAAATTTTATCACATATATTTAGTACAACTTACATTAATATGCATTAATATCATATTTCCATAAAGTAAATGCGTTGCACTAAAAATAATTTAACTCTCTATTTTATACATTTTCAAATATTATTAATATAAATAAAATAAACTTAGACTGCTTCCAGTTAAAGTAACAAATATATTTAATAGAAGATTTATTTAAAACTTACCACCAATATCTGCCAAATCAGTAACTTGGTGCTTGTTCATAGAACCCCGAGGTGTTGGCAAAGAATTCTGCCTCATTTGTTTTTTAGATGACTGACTGGTTGTTTTATTCATATTTGTGCGGCCATTCATAATGTTCCCAATTGCTAGTGCAGCAGCTTCACCGCCATTGCTACTCAACCCGTCGTTATTTACTGTCAATATTTTGGACAGTTTAATACCCATACTTGTGAAGACATCAGAATTATGCTTTGATAGAAATTGTTCACTGAAACAATGATTATAAGTTAATTGTTGGGAGTCCCTGGTATACATTTCATTGGTTACAAAAAACATTAAATGTGATAGGTCTATGAACAACTCTTGAAAAATTCATAAAAATAAAGCTAAATATTTATATAATGTTCAGCATGTTAGTCCTTTGCTACAATAATTTTTTATTTTGAGAAATTACAAAAATTGTTGCAACTTAGGAGACTATTAATATATGTTAACCTCAAATATGGAAATTGAATAACAATAAAGAGAATATTATGAAATAAACCTAATTATAACTATTTAAGATGTACTTTGTACACTTATGTGCCTTGTGGGCCTCTTTCACCGCAAAACAGCACATCCTCAGGTTGTGGATAGATAAATGACTTTCTGATATAAGAGCACCTGAGAATATATTGAATAAGCAGTAGTGAACAGCTGATAGGGGTGGTCCTTCCTTTTTAGGGGGTTGGAGGTGACTGTGATGAGCTTTACTCATAAAAAATAAACATCAAAACAAACTTAGTATTTTGTTATGACTTTTCCTGGGGTGAAAATTCACCCATTCGGTTCTCTGGGGGAGACTACAATAGAAAGTCATGGAATAATTGGATATAACTGAGCTCAGGATAGGGATAAGTGGCAGCAATTAGCTTTTAAGTTCCTATTGCCACAAAGTACGTACTACATTTTGCACTAATGTGTAGGGCCTACCTGATTTAACCTCCCACTGAGCTTTAGAAGACCATTCGTTAACTCAAAGCTCATTAACCAGAGAAAGCCGCACTCAAATTTGTGTTCTATGAACTTTACAGCATGATACCATTCTTTATCTATTGATCTTGACTTACCAATTGTTCATATGACAACAGGAGATGTTCTTCTTACCTTTGGTCAAGGCTTGATACAGATGCTTGAAGAGAATGTTCGTCTGTTATTTCAGGTTTTATTGCCTCCAATTGTTCGAATGCCGTCAGTTCTGTGTCACTGTCATCTTCATCGATCAGGTTGATCAAATCGAATATTTTCTGCGCGTTTACAGCACGATTATGGCCACTAAAAACACACAGTTAATTACATAGTTTATTGATCAACTAAAAGATTAAATTTCTAGAATAAAATACCAAATACGCTGATGCTCTTAGCAATGAGCTAGCCCGGAATATTCTTCCCTGCTCGGAGTAATTCTTCACCCATAAAAACATATTTAACCCTTTGGGGCCACAACTTTCTCCTTCCACTTTGTGTGTATGTATTTTATTTCCTTTTGAAGGATAATTCAAGAATTGTTGGCTCTTCCAAACTGCACACTTTTCGTGTATGAAAGAGACAGCATAAAGCAACTCATATTAGTCGATGATTTCCACACACTTCCATGATATACTTTGCCTTACCCTGAGCAGCGGGACAAATCATCGATAGCTGTTCAGTGGTAATGTGATGGTTCGCTAAGCTAAGCATCTCAGATTCAAATCTCTTCTTCCAAGTGTAATTTTTCAATTTACGAAAATAATGTGCCATCTTAAAAAGGATGAAACTTTCTGTTCACACGGTCATTTCAACAGATGTTGAATATCAGTCAAGGGTGTCCTGGAATTTAATGACAACCTTTTATCTTAATTTAAGAAGTTTGTCATCTAATGCCGCTACGTTCATGACAGATATTCAGGAACTTTTAATATCAACATGTGAAACAAATTAAACTAAATGTTTTTACTAGAACAACATTTTATTTATTTTGGCTAAAAAAATGTTTCACTATAGAAAAATCTGCCCTTTATCGCATCCTCTAATAGCCACAGATTATAGTTTTGTTTAGATTATTCTTAAAAAGGAACCCACCCTAAAAACAAGACATAGTGTTGCAAAGATGCCACCCAAAAGGGCTCAATATTAACAAGAATTAAATACTCTGACTAATCTCAGACGCCTGTATGCAATTTGACCAAATCAACAAGAAAACAAGCTGTACATATGATAGAGTTCAATTTTAATATTAACGTTCTTTTATACAAAAAACAAAACACATACCATTTTATGGCTGATATTTGTAGTCTTATACTAAATTATTTGTATGTTATTGGTATAGATATTATCTATGAAAAATAACTAGTGTAGATCACAAGATTTGAATTATGAATAGATGAAAGTATACATAATAACTTTTCTAGCTGTCAGATATGGTTCTTCCTTTGAAAATTGGATTGTAATTTACCAGCATCTTTTCAAACAAATTATAGTACAGTTCCTTTATCTAGTCTACTAAACTTTAGGTTGATAACTTTACAATGAACAAATCACGATGGAAAAACACATTTAGGAAATGTTATTTGTGCGAAAGTCGTCCATACCTCTGAGCGGTGGGTGTTTCTGTTAGCCAATGTGCATCGAGCCACTGTGCTAAGTCTGTGGGGAGTTCGTAGTCAGGTGGAAGCCAAGGCATAGGGCTGCGTGGAAGCACTTGTAGGAATGCTAACAAGCTGCTGTACCACTTGCAGCTAGAGAGGGTGAGAAACCTAGAATATGCCCTGCAAATAAAACATATATAGTGCGAGAAACATTTTGATGGTAATATTGGAAGAGTGTGGAGCTTGCGTCGGTCGCTGCATAGTCTAACACGCTAATCTCATGTTGGATTAGAATGCCGAAGACTGGGAGATTGAGGTTTGATCTCGGTCGGGTGCAGTAAGGGTTTTTGCCTAAAATAGTTTTACACTCTCCCTTCATGCAAATGTGCGTGCATTTTTTCTAAATTAAGCCTTACTAATCCTTAACCCATTAGTATATATGCGTAGTATAACTTGAATAGGTGGTAAGACGCGATGCTTAAAAAAAAAAGTGAGGAATTAAACCTTTTTTTTTAGTATCACATCTTATAGCTCGTCCAGGTTTTATGCTTATGTGCAAAGTGTACACACATTTTCATTAAGGGAGAGTGGAAAACTGACGTCGTCGGCAAGGTATTTTCATACACCCACAAACATTGAGTCCTGAGGTAAGCACTTGACTCAAAGACCACCGACGTCAATGTTTTTCTTGAGTGCCACTATCTACTAAATAAAAGAAACAGAGCGCCAAACTACTACTAAATAAGTGAGGCGATTAATGCAACACCTACATAAGGTAAATCAAGTACAATTTCAGAAGAGCAGTCTTTTTAATGAATAAAAGAGTCCCACTCACCATATTCTACTGACTTGTGCAAAAAACAAGAGCGACACGATCCACATGTGTCCCCCGCTTAGCTTCATCTTGAGGTAGAGCGCCGCCTGTTCGCAGCATCGCACCACATGACAGAACAGTCGAGCGAAGCTCTGGATTCGCACCAGCACAAACTCCAACATCTGTCTAGATGGCAGGTAGGCTTCCACGTCGCTCGACTCGGGGTCTGGAGGGACAAAGTTCGACACCACCCCCAGAAGGTTCAGACCTAAGTATCGCTTCAAACCTTGGTTTACCTGGTCGAAACAAGGAAACTTATTTTTAAAATTCAGTAAGCGCTAAGTTATAAGAAGAATTCCAAGTATGTTACATTACATAACACTAAATTTCGAATTTATTTAACTATGATATATGATAAAGAGTAATAAAAACAAAAAAAAATTGTTAACCTCCATAAAATATTACAAATGGTTCTATTAAAAAGAAGTATTAAACACAGAAGGTTTCTTTGTGCTGATCACATGACACCCTCTAATTCACAAATGTTAGCACTATCGCTAACAATGGTGACAGCTTGGTCAGTAGGTATAGCTCGATTGCGTGAAAAAATAACTTTTTCTAGCTGTTAGTTAAAGTTATTTCTAAGAAAATTGAACTGTAAACATAAGTTATAAGGCTTAGGCCTATAACTTATGTAGCTAAACGCCCCAGTGTCCGAACAAGTTAAGGCGTAATTCTCGTGTTAGACTGGCCTGCTGACAACGGGGAGACTCAGGTTCGAATCCCCATCGAGTCTAAAGATGATTTTTCCTAAATGTTTTCCCACTCTCTTTCCCCACAAATGTGCGATGATTAACTTTAAAATACTTCCCTCTTAATCTCTAAAACATTAGAGTAATTATCATAAATTATATGCGTACAACCTGAACTTGTAGTAAGAAGTAGTGATAAAAAAATTAACTTATTTAAGTAGTAAGTCTAATAATTGATTAATAAGAATGTGATTAGGGTTTTATCTTGAACTACCTTTTCCTGTGTCAGGGCCATATGAATCTATAGTGTAGCCAGCTCTGACCAAGCAGTCCGAGATTCATTTCCAATCAGTTGCAAAAAGTACTGATGTCCCCGTCTTGACAAACCAGTCTAAAATGATAGTGATGCTTTAGACCATTTGGCCACTGAAGCGGGTGTTATGTATTTAATAGGGTACTGTACCTTGTGTTTAATATGTGTACAGTCTGAAAGATAAGTGAGACTACTGACCAGAAGTCAAGTCAGTTTGATAAGAATAACCTTGAATTGAGTGCTTTCATACCAAAATATTAAATACCTTTTCCACCAACTTGAAACTCTTGTCGTTTCGCTGTTTACTTTTAATCCGATAAAGCTGTCTCGACAAAATAGCACCTTCATCATGTAAAATCTTGAGGTCATTAAGAACAAATACAATTTGGTTGCATGTGTTTCGCAATTGTTTTATATCTGTAAGAAGAAAAAAAAATTGTAAAGTACTAAGTATTGAGAAAAGTCTTTGAAATAATATAATTTATGTACTAAGTAGGTGGTTTAAAAGGGAAAGGAATTTTGATAATTTACATTAACCTTTCAAATATTTTATGATATTCAAGATTCAATTTTATTTTTCTCCAAATTTAGTAATGAAATTTGTTATAGAGCTTTAATATGGTATCATTTTAGGAAAACCAACAACCATAGCCCATATAATTAATTTACAGCTTTAATGAATGTATAATAGCAAAAATGATTATTTTTTTATCACTGTGTTTTACTACCTGTTCAGGTTAGACAAATGTATCATAATATTAATCTAGTAGGGTAGGGATTAGGAAATAATCATTTTAGTGGTAGTAATCTACACGCATTTGCATGGAAGGAGAGTGGGAAACCATTTAGGAAAAAATAATAATTGTAGACTCGATCAGGATCCGAACCTCGATCTCCCCGTCATCAGCAGACCAGTCTAAGACAAGAGTGATTACTTGGACCATTCGGTCATTGAAGCGGGTGACAAAAATAACATTTAGTTACAGTATGTTTTTTTAGCACCATGTCTTACTACCTGTATGGGTTATCAGCCAGTACTATTTTATTTTCTTAAGCAACTCAATAACCAATAAGCTATAATAAAACAAACCATTTTAATTCACCATTTTTTTCAAGAAGATGGATTTATAAATGAAAAAATGAATTCGGCATCTTTAATTTTTAACTCTGTTTGTACCTAAGTATGTTACTGAAAAATCTAACTTCAATCATTTTGAGATATCTGCACAAACATGTTAATTTCCCATGAATAAAAGTAATGAATGTATTTTTAGTAACTTGATTGATATTAAATATTATCTGTTTGGTGGTTTAATGGTCTAAGGTGTCACTCTCGCAATAGACTAGAAAGTGGATGACGAGGTTATCAAGAATCAAATTTTGGTCAGGTATACAGTACTGAGAGTAGTTTTAACCAAATAGTTTTCCAATCGCCCTCCACAAAAATGTGGGTTCACTTACTTTAAATTCAACCTTCATCAACCCCAACATATTAAAGTAATTAGTACATAGGCATATAGCCTAAACGAGTAGCTAGAAATGTTGCTAAAAAAAAGTTCTATTAATTTTAAACCATAAAGCCTAAATGTTTTTCTACTTTTTTTTAAATGAAACTTCCATACTAAGAATTAGGTATTTAATAATTTCATAAATAGTTTATGACCAGTTGTTTACTTTAATCCATATTAACATACCTTGATTTTGTTTACTTGTCCTGTGAGTGTAGTTGGGCGGTGGAGGTAAATCTCTTTGGTTCCAAAGTAATAGGCTTACCATTGTCGGATCCAATTCTTCAATATTGACTTATCATTTAGGGGCCTATATGAACAGCATTGATGTTCAGAAACTCTGGAAGATTTAACATGTTATTAAAAAAGTATGAGTAAATAAGTAAGACATGAACAAGCGATTCCATAGTTATATTGTGAAAGAGCAAGAATAGATGGCATAAAGTGAATTAATTAGAAATGTTGAAGACTAAATAAATTTAAAAATAAGACAAGTATGATACTAGCCTACGATTATTAATTTTATCCAACTTCGGTGGTCTGGGGGTAAAGTGCTTGCCTTATAACTCGATTTTCGTGGGTTCAAACCCAGCCGAGGTCGACGGATTCTTCTTGAGCGATAAAGATCCGTAGCACAACTTCCTTCGCAGGAGAATTAAAGCTGTTGCTCTCACATTGATTGTGGAAGGCCTATGTAAAAGGTATGTGAAAATACCTTTACCGACAAAATCAATAGGCCCTTTCGCTCTCGCTAATAGAAATTCTCGTGGGCTTTTATTGGACGTTTAAGAAAATAAATTTTAAATACCTCAAATAAATATTAATTATAAACGAGTCTTACAACTTTTAATCAGTAAAGCATCAGGGGTTTTAAGGATTGATGTAGGGGCCGGTAATTTTCGCCAACTGAAATGAAAGTATGGGCTTCAACTTGGATTAATTTCTGGATGGGTGCACTAACCTAACTTGGTTGTTTGCTACACTGCTATTTTCAATTAGATTTATTTAATCCAGTTCCTGAAAATGGTGGGGCATTGGCTCTTATATACAAAGCTTATTAAATAACTATTGTGATAAATTATATCAAAAGTACCAAATAAATTTTTACGAAACTTATTGATGTGTTCTTGCTAAAAATAGGGCCGGATAGCTATTTTAAGCCAAAACACCCTGCCCCATTACGAGGTCATATCGTCTAACACCGACTAAACTAAGGAGACATAAAGGTTTGATTCATTGATTGTGTTGATTTAATTTGTACCAGCAGGCTAAAAACAACAACTCAGCCAGCCTCAAAATAGTTATAATAAATAAACAAATACTCTATACATTTAAAAAATAAATAAAAGTGAAATTACCATTATTACCTACAAAGTATTAAACACTATTATTATCTATGTTTTAGTAAAATTATCTTTTAAATTTTTTTCCTAATTTGTATTTACATACAATCCACATGGCAAACAGCTGATTATAACATAGCAGAAGCACCAAAATATGAAAATAAAATATTTGTAAATTTTCTTATGATGCGTATAGCTTTTGAAGCATTTTTAATCTATTAATCAACTATTTATTTTTAAAATTATTTAGAAATAAGATATTTAAATTCCTAGTGATAGGATGTGGTAGTATTGACGAATTGTTAATTGAGGGTCGGTTACTAATCCTGGGACAAAAACCTAAACAAGTGACAAGAGAAAAATGAGAAACAAAATCAAAACATCAAAGTTTGTCAAATCAAAACCAGAGTCAGGTGTCAAGTGATACACTTTGTTGATTGTACTGTTTTGGAAGTTTCTAAATTACTATTGCAATGCCCAACAAAAGCCTTGAAAGTATTTCAAATGCTCTAACGAGTGAACAAGTATTTCTTGAGGTAAGTTCAACAGGACCCGAAAGAGTTGGACTGGATTTAACCAGCTTAGGATAAGGGGCATACTTTTCTAAATGCAGTAATTAACTTTCGAGTGTCAAATACCATAGAGTAAGTAGTGCAATGTGTATTTGTATATTTTTATTAAAATTTACTTTTAAAGTACCATATATATTACAAGCTATATAAAAGGTTTTGATTTTTCAGTTTCTTAATCGGTGTATTGATGAGATCTGTGGAAGGAAAGGTCCAGCTTATGAGGTGTTCAAGTCGTCTGCTAATTGGAGTTTGGAAGAATTTAAAGAATTCACAAAGAGCATTAAGATTTTTTTCTACGAAGCCGTCACCAAACATTGGCACAAAGATGAGGTATAAATTATACAAAACCAATCTCATGTTTTAACAAACCAAAAACCCAGACGGTTGTCCGGGTTAAGAAAACTTCAAATTTTATTTGGTCAGTAGGTTAGGGTTTGAATCTTTAAGTGGTTAAGAATGTTTTTTACTTTATGGTTTTCAACTCTCCCTTCATTCAAATGTTGGTAAAGTTCTTTCAAAATTCTGTCTTCCCCATCTCAGCCTATTTAGTAGTGTAGGTAGCTAAATGTCTGCGAAAATAAATTACTTCCGCAAATAACTTAATTCCCTCAAAATTTCAAATTGACAAACTTAGTGGCAGTAGTCATCATATTTAACAGCAAATAGTCTTTTATAAATATTATTTTTATCATTGTTTTTATTACAGCTGCTAGAAAATCTTGACGACTTGGAGTCAAGTCGCCAACAGTTAGTGCTGGAATGTCTCAAAATCCGTAAAGATGAAATCAACGTTGCATTGCAGCGTGACACATGTGCCATATCTGGGCCAGTATTGGAAGATTTTGATTGGTCTTTAAAGGTAATAAAAATTACCATAACATTTTACAATATTATTAGTATTATTTTATATTTTTTGATAATATCTATCAAAAATTATAGATGCAGCTCACATGTCTTGACATGAATATGTGAAAGAATAAATGTTATACTGGTCGAAAACAAGACTCTTCCTATGAAAATTAGACTGTAGTAAACAGTAAGGTATTTAGAGTATTCAAGAGGTGGTTGCCGTGCAATTTTTAATTTTTGCACATTTATTTATACATGTTTTACATGTTCAAAACCAATTTCTAGTCGAGTTCGATCCCTGGCATGTATATATATATATATTTATATACACATGCCAGGGATCGAACTCGACTAGAAATTGGTTTTGAACATGTAAAAATAAATGTTCAAAAATTAAAAATTGCACGGCAACCACCTCTTGAATACTCTAAATACCTTACTGTTTACTACAGTCATATATATATATATATATGAAGCAGAGTCTTTGGAACTAGGTCAACATAGCCTCATGAGGACAAATGAGGAGCTACTTGGATGAAAAAGTAGAGACTTCAGTCTAGAAAACTGTAATTAACAATTGCAGGGTTTGTTGTGCTGATCACATATTCTTTATCTGCAGAAGTTGGTAGTACCTTTGTCAACAGGCGGTGGCTGCTCATTAATTGTGTGCTGATGACATTGAGTTAAAAAAAATAATTATTTTAGGCATTTGAATGATAGGCCTACATGAATTCGGCAACCACCATATTGGCACTTAACTAATTTATTTTGTTTTGTTGCGTGCAGTGGGTGATGGGAAGCAGTAAGCTCTCCTCCTTACGTGAACCGCTGCTGACAGTTGACTTTCACACGAGTCAAGGGAGGGAGAAGCCGACCAGTATCAGCAGTGAAACAAAGCCTAAAATAAACACAGTCAGCCTTGAGCTGGACAAACAGGAGCTGAAGACACTTGTTTCAGCGCTGCAGAAGGCGCAGGACGTTTTGACAAGTTGGCAATCGTGAAGTGACACTTGAAACGGGAGAAAAATCTAGTGTTCAATCTTATGATTGTAACTTCTTTTTTTTTTAAAGTTCTAGTTGAACAGAACAAGGACCACCTTGCACTATCAAAAATTTAAATCGCACAGAATAGCCGAGAAAAATGAAAAGGCATAAGTGTGTTTATGTATTGAAATTACATAATTCAGGGAGATCTCCATTAACAGACACTTGTTAATAGCGATTTTTTTTCTTTATAGCGGACAGTTTAAGTTTTCCTGGACAAATTACATTGGCTCTCACGGTGAACCAACTTCTTAATAACGGACTTTCTGAATAACCAACACGAACATTTCTAGAGACACATATTTATATATATTAATCTCTTTAAATAGCAGACAAAAAATTGAAAACGCCAGTTCATAGACAGTATTTTATTGTAAGAATGTCCCCTCTAGGACAAGTTTCTAGAATAATATTTCATATCCATAACCGTTTCCAGCATATTACTTGAGGCAGTTTTTTATTCTAAGCCATATATTTTCCACTACCGGCTTGCTAGTCCTGTCGTAGCTTCATGACTTATAATCTAACTTATAAGAGTAGGACAGGCACAACATACAGTCCTCGGCCGTTAATTTATCGATGTGAAAGGGTAAACCCTTATTTTCATCAATGATAAATTTTCTGCCATGCCGGGAATCGAACCCGGGATTCTTAGCTCAGTAGACAAACATGTTACAGACTGGGCTAAGGTTGTCAGAGATTTTTATTTTATTTATTTTGTTTATTAAAATTTGTATAACTTATGTATTATAAAAAGACAAAGTTTATTCCTTAATATCAACTAATTATTTATTATATTCACATTTTTTGTTGAGGGAAAGTGGGAAACCATTTAGTTCTGGGGTTGGCAACTTTGGGGGTAGGGGGGGTCGCGATGGTCACAAAAGTTGGGGTTGAACTCGGCCAAAGGTTGGAAACCACCAATTTAGGCAAAACGACTTGGAAAGGGTTTGAGCCTTGAATTCCCAGTCAAAGACGAACCAAACAAGCCTTACATCTGTATCTGCATGACCACTGGTTAAAAAATTTTACTCCTAGTTTACCCTGAAAGTTAGCAAGCTTACCTTAACTTGGTTCTACTATGGCACAGCTTATAAGATAGAGCCATAGTGTAATCCATCAAGGTAAGAATTATACCTGTACAAAGTGTACATGTTAATATCGAGTTAAACTTTTTACATATACTCTTAAAAATCACCTTATTTAGACATTAAAGAATGAATATCTCAGCAGAATTGTGAGGTTTCCCAAATGTAAGGACTTATTTTAGGCACAATCTAGCTTAATTAATTAGAACCTGCTTTAGTGATTGAATGATCGAAGGCAGCTGTACTAAACATTTCATGTTCATGTACCCCTAGATATAATTTATCTTCACAACTGTGTACTCCTAAAGTTGTTGGCGCAAAATGAAAGTTGTACATATTCTATAATCTATATCTAAAATAAATTTCATCCAAAATCATATAAATACTAAAAATTTAATATTTTCATCAAAAAATATAGTTATATTTATCATATAGCCAACTATCTGCCAAATAAGAATCACATAAACTCTCCTTATCCCTAACTCATTAGTGTAATTAGTACACATGCTAAACACTTTACAAAGCATAATGGTTTGAAAGAAAGATACAAATTATAACTTCTGTTCAGCGTCATAGAAGGAAAGGTTGAGGAAAAGAGGAGCTAAGGAAGGAGTATTCAAATATTGAATGACTCGAAGGAAAGAATATTAACATTCTGATAACTCAAAGATGAGACAGAGGACAGGGCGGTCCAAGTTCACTGACAAAAGGACTGGACAGAACACAACAATAATAATAATAAAGTTATTTAAATGAGATAAATATATACATATATGTATTTAATAAATAAGTTTTATTCATACAATAATAATTATATACACACATTATACAGTACGTTAATAACAAAAATGTTTGTGCAGCAAATTAAATATTAAAGCTTGAATACACTTCATAGGTACTTGAATAACATAATTTAACATCTCGATAAATAAAACTTTTGTATTATTCATTAGAGATTTTTAATATGGGCAATGGAATGATATGTCCAAATTATGTACCTTGGTGTTTTAACAACGTAAACAAATAAACTTTGTATTTAAATCTGAATTATGTTTAATCAAACATCACCATAATGTTTTCATTCAAATGGAAAGTAATAAGTAATTTATTATAATTTTGCTAACCAGTCAATTCTGATTAATTTTATGATCAATAAAAAGTAATTTTCTTCAATGATATAAATTATGAATGGTTTAATTGTCGAGGAAAGAGAAGATTTAAGAGGTCTACTTGTGTGTAAACAATATAGTAAGCTATGCCCAAATTCTAAATATTTTGATTTACGAATCATATTTTGAACTGTGCTTGTTACCAGTTATCTATATAGTGACATCTCAGGGCTGATGTTTTAATCATGGTCAAATCATGCATTGACCATTTTAAATAACCCGCTTAGGTGGTTGCATTGTCTAAAGCACTACTCTCACAATAGGTCTGATGGGGAGATCGAGGTTTGATCCCAATTGGGTGTACAGAGGGCGGTTTTCCATTCTCCCTCCATGAAAATAAAGGTACACTTCATCTGAATTAAACTTTCCTCATATTTAACATATTAGAGTAATTGGTACATAAACATATAACTCAAAACTGGCAGTAAGACGCGATGCTAAATAATAAGTTGAAATATTTAATAACCTTGAATTAAAACTACTAGTTGATGCATTCGACTGTTGAGATTTGATTTTTAACTTACACCCCAACCAACCCAATAACTGCAACAAAGGTGTAGGTCATCCTCCACTCATACCTAACTTTATAATCATGTTTTTCATCTATTTTTAAAAGTTTTTATTATTATGTTTTTTCAGGAATATCTAGTAATGTAATTTTCCTAATGTTAGATTATTTGAACCACCTTTTATTTTTACAAATCAATTAAAATGGTTTAAAATTTCTAGCAACTAAATCTGTAAACAGAGTTTACATTTATTAAGAATGTACATAATGAAATAATATTTTTGCCGGAATTAATGTTTGTGCAATTGATCTCATCCCATGGATCTAAGGGAGACGGAAACATACCAATCATCCATTTCAGAAGAGAGATTACTTGTTAGAGTAACAGTTTCAAGTACTAAGATATTATCTAAAAGAAAGAGTACACCTGGGGATTAAAGCCTTGCACAAGGATGGCAACTATATGACACACGAACATGATTTGTGTGGCACACTGACAAGGAAAAAATAAATATAAAATATAACTTTCGACAATGTAAATTATTTTTAAGTCAATAATATTCCTACAGCCCTAAAGTTGTCACTTTCAATAGTTTTATTTAAGTGATTGAAATTAATATTGTATAAAACACTCATGTTGACGATTTTATAAACTGTAGGCGCTATTAAAATATTTACAAATTGATTTAAGTCGTTCATTAAATTTCATAATAGGCCTAGTCAACAAGTTTTGATTTTTAAATACTCATAAAAAACATCTAAATAAGAGGTGGCACACTCGTCAAAAAAGTTTTGCCATCCTTGACCAAGAATAACGTTACTATGATGAGTTTAAAAAATGTAATTTAAATAATTAGGAACAATTACTTTTTTTATTTAAACTTATGTGATGACTTATCTTCGTTCGACAAACACAACTTTTAAAAAGTAATTTTCAAAAAGATGTTTATGTTAGGAAATACATTAGGAGTCTTATAATTTGATAAAAAAACACTATGTTTCACCTTAGAATTAATATTCTAAAAAGTATAATTTCAACTTGCTTTCTCTACCCAAAACTCATTCATTAGAGCGATTCTCATCTTGAGACAAGTTTACACGATGTTTCAAAGTCAGTTATTGCATATTATCTATAGCAAGATCATGTCGTAGAGTGTGATATCACAAGCCAAGATATGACGAAGTAAAACAGGAACATGGGATAGACGGCCAGTGCTTTCCTACCGGCCGGCTGGCTGTCTCCAAGAAACACCATCGATGCTGTGAACAGATAAACTTATTTATTATTGATAGTTCATATAACAAAATTACAAGGAAAAACAGGATTAGGAGTGAAGGTTTTTATTTTTATCATCATGTCTCACTACCCGTTCAGATTACACACACATATTATAATCACTTTAATGGAGTAGGAATGAGTAAGGAAGCATGTTGGAGGTAATCTACCCGCATTTGCATGGAAGGAGTGTGGGAAACCATTTAGAAAAAAACCACTCTCAGTAGACCCGACCAGTATTCAAAACCCATCATCAGCAAGCTGGTCTTACAAGAGATCGACACCTTTTAGACCATTCGGCCACTAAGGAAGTATGAATGAAGTTGGAGCAAGAATTGGGGTGCAGAGAGTACATGAAATAGTTTGAACCAGGGCTTCCCAAACTTTTTAATTTGAAGGAGCACTTGCACTAAAATTTCATGTGGGAGCCCTCGTAATGTTTTTCATATTAATATTTTATAGAATTTAATTACAATGGTTACACCTTAGCTCAGTCGGTAGCGTGTCTATTTACTGAACTAAGGGAACTGGGTTCGATTCCCGGCATGGCCGAAAGATTAAAGGGAACACCTGACATTTTATTGAAAAACTTGTAATAATAAAAGTCTAAAATATAATATAAATAACCATCTAATTGTTTTGAATGGTTTTTTCAATAAAACAGTATAAAAGTTATTGATTTTTCAAATATTATTTACAATTTGATTTAGTGATTAAAACCAACTTTTTTTTTTGTAAAATTAGATTTTATGTCATTTTAATAAGTGAAGTTTTTACTAGTTCTGGAACAAAAACAGTTTTCTGAAAAGAAAAAAACCCCATTAAAATCCAACGATATATGGTACAATGCATATAGTTTTTAAATGTATTCAACTCATTAAAATAATATCACTGAAGATATATTATTATAATTACTTCATGCCCTTACCTGACACTAGATTTAAAATTAAACAATTTTTTTTTACTCTAAACAAAAAGGAGAATGGTTTTTAAAAATCTCTTTCTTGGTCTTCTTTGCGGTCTTCATTTTCATCATTATATTTGGTATTCTCTCCTATTCCATCCTCATTACCTGATCGTATCAACTCGGCCTTGATTCCTCTACTATCTCATGTACTCCCTGTGTGCCCC
>CABFVX010001992.1:80062-117073 GCA_902151425.1 Timema shepardi
CCCCCCTTCCCCTCCAAGATAACTAAGATATTCTAAGGAAAAAGGCACCAAACGGATGTATTAATATGCATTGAAAGGAGGCTGGAAAGGCAAGGTCTACACATTTACCAGTAAACTGTAGGCCTCAACTCAGTAAGTCTGGCAAGTGTATAGGCCTTGCCCTTCCTGCCTCCTCTCAATGTTTAATTATATTCATTTATTAGAGATTTGCAGGTAAAATAAAAGTTAAGCCAATCTGTATCTTTGATTGAAATCAAAATTTCCGTTAGTTTGCGTTTGACTTTAACAGCTTGTGTAGATTTCCCTGCTCTAATTACATGTTGGTCCGTGATCAGCTTCTACTGTTATACTCGAAATGTTCAAACTTACCGAATGTCGCCCAGCCAAAGCCGATCATTGTAGCGATGAACCTCACAATGAACAAGAATGTTGTTTGCTCCACTAGCAGGATTATTCGGCAGACTACAAGTGCGATAGTTGTGGGGAGAAGACAGTAGCCAAGGACACAAACACTTTGGAAGAAAGAACTGTAAAGTGAAACGAGAACAAAATAATTCAAAATCATACAAACTAATTGAAATAGGGTTAAATTGTAATGTAGAAGTAGAAAATAATAATAATAAAAATTAGGGTTGTGCAAAGATTTAAAAACTTCAGGTTTGTTTATAATATTTCTCAGCTTTGATTTCAATTAAAAAGTAAAATTCCATATTTGAAAATTACGAAGTTTTACCAAGACAAATATTTAAAATCAAAATATAAACATTTATGTTTAAAAAAAATTTGAATTTTGTGCTGCCGTGCACAATACAAATTAATGACACATGATGAAAATCTAAAATAATTAGGGACATATATCAGTACACAACTTAAAAGCTACCTTAAATCAATAACAGACACAACATCCAGTCCCCAGCCATTAATTCGTCAAGGTGAAAGAGGAAACCCATATTTTAGCAATTATATTTTTTTTCAGCCCTGCCAGGAATCGAAATCGGGACCCTTAGTTCAGTAAATAGACACGCTATCAACCAAGCCAAGGTGTCAGACATAATGGAAAGAAAGTTACTAATATATATATATATTATATAAAACTCTTTAAGGTAAAACTTATTTTCATTTTGTTACACTTACATGTTTCCACCAAGCAGTTTGGAATTCAACGTAACCACCATGGAGCCGATCCAGACGATAACAAATACCTCCGCAAACTCTGGGCCACCATCATTTGAATTGTCAGCAACATCGGCTGACCCTTGAAGAATCCTGTCGAGAAATGTGATGCGAGTCTTAGGATAGTAATAATAATGGCATGTCTGGACTAAATAAATGTATAGCTCAGTTTGTGGAAAGATTAGCCAGTATTGATGTTTAGGTGCTCAGGGGATGCCCGAATGTACTAATTGTACATCCTTTGTGAATATGAAGGGGTAACTTAAGCCTAACTAACCAAACCCTTGTAATTATTTACTTTTGAGAAAAAATCCCTCAGTACCAGACAGGAATTAAACCTGAGACCTCCAGGCAACGAGGCTGGCTAATTAGATTTATAGTGCGGAAGTTGATCACAGCCACCGAGATCAAACTAGAAATGGTAATGAGAAGTTTTCTCGCTACTTCACCTGACAACAGCGAAATTGAGTTGAGGGAAATGGATTTTCCATTCTAAAATATGTCTCAGGTTTTTTTTTAAATATGATAAATTGATTTCACTCGTCTCAATTCCACCACCTTCTAATGAAGAGTACAAGTTACCACAGTTAGATGCTATGTGTGATTTTATACTCATTACTTCAGAGCTAAAGTTACAGTCTGATTTAGAGAAGCAACTTTTTTTTTACAGCTAAAAAAAAACAGTGCCAACTAAAATAATTTTCATAGATGTATATGCCAAGTCATGTAATCTGCAGCTGTCGCTTTAGCTAGATATAATCAATACCTATTAAATAACACTATAACATTTTACAAATTGTTATCAACTTTGATCACAAAAAATGTGTTTGTAATTTAAAAAAAAGTTATTTCTACCAGAATCCTACTAAACTCGAATCTTGTTTAAGTAGAAAGGGAGGAAGTATTTTCATGAATTTTAAATCACAGTTGAATGAGTTTGATTACATTTCCACGTACAAATATAATCGTTTACAATTATCTTTTAACTTAGGGCTTGCTAATCAATTAAATTTATTTCAATTGACTGAACACATTTTACGGAATACAGGGAAAAAATTAAGACTCTTTGGAAGTTTGGACTACTGGGGCTTGGTCTAGAGGGGTTTTACTGTATATATGTGTTACCCGTGGGGCGGGAAGAGCTCTAAGAAACATCTGACATTTAATATACAAACTGGACAATTTACGCTCTGTCCAACCCTATTAGATTCCACTAGGTGCAACTCAAACAAGATTGAGAGAACAACTATATACGATAACTAGTCGAGACATTACTTACATAGCCATGAATGTGCACAAAAGCAGGGGTCCCCACAAGTCCCCTGCGACAAAATAAAATAATTTTGTTTGGATATGATGATTGACATGACATAATAGTTGATTTGCACTTTTTTTTTAAATCACTGGGCCATGCTACCTTTTTAGTTTGTAAGCATAAGTGATATTTACTATAATGGGGTAGGGATGTGAAAGGAAGCGTTTAAGAGATAATATACTTGCATTTGCCTGGAAGGATAGCAGGAAAACATTTAGGAAAAACTAACCTCAGTAGAACTGACCTAGTTTTGAGCCCTGATATCTGATGGAGGGGACAACATTTAAATTAATTTAAATTATTTGAGAAATAAGTGCTAAGCCGAGGGTTTGGGGCTTGCTACTCGTGTCCAGGTGGCATTTTTCAACTTATTTATATAAATATAAATTAATTGCTCTAAACTATAAAATTAAAAGGAAAAAATATCTCATCTTATAACATGAATATTTTAAGCCTTGAAATTGCAAATATTGGTTCAAATCACTAGCAGTCTTGCAAACATACTTACATTCTTTCAATAAACTTTTTTTTTCTTTGGGATAAAGTACGTGATAAAATTTCACTCCTACAGCTTTAAGATCTCGCAACTGAAAAAATAAGAGAAAAAGGCTGGTTATTAAGAGGTGAAATATATTTAAGCAGATTTAACATTGAGTTTTAAGTAGTCTAGGTATAGAGTAAGTATCTTGCCTAATCATAATAAAAAAGTAAGCCTAATCAAAATAAGTTAAGTTAATAATGTTTTCACTAAAAAAAATCAACAAAGCTAACCTAACCTTTCATGTGAATTAATAAAAATTACCAAGCTTTGCTTAGCCTCTCGTTTGTGGATAAATAAAAGTTTCAATTAACTATAGGACCCATGGGTAAAAATACCAACTAGGTGAGTTTTCAAATATATTTTTTAACGATTAAGAATGTTTTCGTCATGTTGGTTTTGTTATCATTGGAAATATCAGCCTTATGTAGGGATAGGGGCTGGAAAACATTAAATTACTCATAATATGATGGAGAAAAAAAAAATCCCGTCCTTGTATACTATACCTGTAAAAAAAATAGCTTTAATGGTTTCGAGGAATGTCTGTAGGCCTACAGTTGATTTACTTCAGTGTGTACGGTATACTAAGTATTAATTGATCTTGAAAATATACAGAAAACACATTGCGTAACTATGCTAAACTGGTATAGTTATAAATACTAAATAAAAATATAATTACCACAGTATCTCTTATTGGTTCATCTAATGTATTAAATTCTGGTTTTCCCAATTGTTGATTTCTTTGTTGGTTAGGGACTGTCATGTCCCCTTCCACCGACCCTCCAAAATCTTCAAACATCTAAAAATAAAATTTAATTCCCAGTTTTACAATATACCATTACATTAATGTATTTAAGGAAGGCTTTCTGTAATTTTAAATTTTTTAAGCAAATAATACAAAAATAAGCCAATGTTGTTATTGACAAGTTAAGCTAATAATCTAACATGATTAAATACTGATTAACTATTGATTAAATTACAACATTTAAGAAATGGGATTTTTAGAAGCGAAATACAATAACAAGATTCTATAATAAATTATAAACATTTAAAAAAACATACATCAAGTTTTGTTTCATCTCCTGACGCCATGTTTGTTGATGTCATCAGTTTGAGTATCCAAATGAAAATTGACGTACGTTTTACACGTTAGCCAAACTGTATATCTTTAAAAATTATTTTTCTCAAATATTTAATTCAATTATAGATAACCATTGAGTATAAAAGGTCTGTTAAACAGATGAAAATGAGCAATATGTTTGAAAGATTATATTTTATACCTTAGCTATATAAATAATTGACTCCAATGTTATGCTAATGCATTTTAAACAAACTCATATTTATGTTAATGTTAGTGATCCTGTTTGCAACGTGCTTATTTTATTACATCATAGCAGACTTTTTTTTTATAGCTGTCATAAGTGTCAAATACACATGCTTGCACAGTTCAAAAAGACAAAATGAAATGGCTTATTTAATATGTTTGGGTTGTCGACGAATACGAAAGGTCTTATTGGAATATAACTGAAAAATGGGTGCCTTTTTTTGACTGAAACATAATTTAATAGGAATAAAATGGAACGTTTAACATGGCAACTGTATATTGTGATTATAATTGCCTGTTTTACTAGAGTTTTATTACAAAGCGAAGAAAATAATTCAAAATTATCTGACAGCAAACATGAAACTGGTGGAATGAATCCTGCTGAACAAATTTGTATCCTTTAAAAAATATATAATGTTTTATGAACTACACACTAGGCTAATTCAGTAAGGTGAAAGAAATCAGCACGTGTGGCCACATTGGTGTAAGGCATTGAATTCGATACCGGTTGGGTGCGTTGGGTTTGTTTTTGAATCGCCATTTACTACTGTTGATGTATTTACCTTTCCACGTTAGTGTAAACCTCACTCCATCTGGCTTGAGTTTGAATTCTAACCTCCACATCACCAGTAATTGAGAGAACGCCTTAATATTCCATCCATCCCCCGCCCCTCCCGCCGTATATGCCTAACTTAGGTAATATAGCTCAAACCAGACATATCAATGTTCAGTTTTCTGTATTATAATTAAAAAATAAACAAATAAACAGAATTGAGACCAGGATAACCACTCTTCCGTGATTTAAAAATTACAACAAAATTGAAAAATAATTAGTCTATAATTAAAAAACTATTTAATTCAGTGGTTTACAACCTTTTTAGTTGACCCTTGGTGCCTGGTAGATAATCAAATTATCACACACCACTTACCCCCTATTTTTTGAGATATTTATTTAAAAAAATATATTTAATGCTTTCTAGTCACATCTTTCTTTTAAAATCAAATGTCATATTGGCAGAATAGTGGTAGAAAAAATAACTAAAGATTATCGTGATGTATGGGAGGGTAGAGAGAATCGGAGGGTGAAGCCAAAGCTTGTGAACTTGGAAATAAACACACGCATGCGCACTTTGGGCTGGTCACCGAATGTATTACACCTGGTAGACGATTTTACCAATACCACAAGAAATAATTATCTTACACACAGTTTGGAAAAAGGATTTAATAAAACATATTTTTAATTCTCATATGATTTTTAACATATCTGGATTGTATCCCCCCAAACCGTCTGGTGCACGCTCCCCATGTTGTGAACCAATGAATTAAATAAACCCCATTTCACTTTTGTCATACGAAAAATATAGTAAACCACATTTTGATATGTTTTATAGTTCGAGCGTAGTCTTGTATTTAATATACCGCTTAATTGGCCTTGAGATAGGCTCTTAAACCATGTTGGTATTTTAGTTTCATTGGTTGCATAAATAAACCTAGGCTATGTTAGTTTATCTAGTACCGGTATACGTGAATAAATAACATACCGACTTTGATGGTCAAATGGTTTAAAGGTGTCACTCTCGCGAGGATATGGGAGTTTGAATCTCGATCAGATGTACTGAGGGTAGTGTTTTATAAACAGTTTTCCACACTCCCACCACACAAATGCGGGTACACTTACTCACAATCCAGCCTTCCTTAGCACTCTAGTGTAATAAGCAAGACATGATCCTTAAAAAACACCATAATAGTAATAATAAGGATATATATATAGCACCGCGTCTTACTACCCGTTCGGTCTATACACTTTAAGTACCAATTACTCTAATGGATTAGGAATAGGAAAGGTTGAGTTAGAGGAAGTGAACCCGCATTTGCGTGGAGGGAGAGTGGAAGACCATTTAGTAAAAACCACCCCCAGTTCACCAAACCAAGATTCGAACCTTGATCTCCCCGTCCTCAGCAGTTGAGCTCAACACGACAAGCGCGTTAGCCAACTACGCCCCGAGGCGGGTAAAAACACCATAAAGCATGTCCTTTCAGTATTAACTTTAACATTACTCCAGTCACACGTTTGTTCAAGAAAAGAAGGCTTGAACAACTGGATGCTGTTAAAGGGTTACTTGCGATGAAAAGCTATGAGAAACAATACAAGATGGTGACAGCCATCGCCGAGAAAGTGTTTACAGTGTGTATTTTTTTTAAATAAATAAAGTAGTCTAGGAAGAATTTAAAGGGTCAGTACAATTCATAATCCTTAGAAAGAGTAGTTTGGAGATTAAAAAACTTATTTTTCCGGCCAATGATAACATTTTAAAATAAATTAGTATTATTTTATAAGTCTTGATAATGCCTATCAAAAGTGACAGCTGCAGATCACATTACTTGCCGTTTTAATTAGTGAAAGTAGATAGATAATAAATTTTCTAACTGTCTGTTAAGGCACTTACTATGAAAATTTGACTTAACATGGTTTTATTTCCTGCAAATGTTAAATTTATTTTTAACTGGTCTTCAGTAATTAAAAGTAAAATCCGCCGTCTAAAAATTATTCCAGTATAGCTTTTAAGTACTACCACCAAGAAAATGTATCAAAATAAAATAAAACATTTACATCTGTACACTATTTTGTCATTAACAGATTAATTAAATGTAATAAAATAATGCATTTATTATTTACTTATATTAAGACAATTTTTTAACTTGTTTGCTCAATACACTATTTTTGATGGATGTTTATGTTTGTTTTGCAGTTAATAAATTGTTCCAATACGATAGCGATTAGGCTAACTAATTAACATTACATGGGTCTAACAGATTGATTAATAACACTGTCGAGTAAGGGGGTTACTACTAAATGTTTCTAGAGTTCGAGATTCAACACACTTACACACACATTGATTTATTAAACAAAATTTCAGACCGTGTTTGTGTCCTTAGGTGATCCAGGGCAGCCGAGTGCTCTTGGAAGGGTCGGACTACATTCCAGGTATCAGTGCAGTCCCTGAAGATGAACATACACTCGACGGTAACATAATATTTTGTTTCATTCTTCCTTGCATGTTTTAGAATTAAATCATTATCATCTGTGAGCGACAGTAAATTTTAACTACCTACCACTGGCATGGATGGGTTTCTTTTGGTATGGTTAAAACTTTAGTGTGCTTGGTTAGGATTCAAATTTCTGTTTTGGTTGGTACAAACTTAACCAATCATGCCATTATTGGAAGTAAATTGATTATTTCCAAGCATTTGAAGTGAAAGAACAGAACCATATGTCTAAAATAGTATATATATATAAAACTTATATGTGGCTAAAATTAAATTTATATTAACAATATATTGATTTATAATCTCAAATAAAAACATATAGCATGAGTTAAGTTCTCATGAGTGACATTTATCATTTACTAAAACCCTTCCTGAGGGTGAATTAATTTCTGAAGTGCACAAGAGTGAATCCAGGGAGCAACTATTTTTGGGGGGGAAACATTGCTTTAGGCTGAAATCCTGTAACCCCTTCATTGAGTGACACAATTTCAGAATGTGTATGTGTCTAAAAAGATTATTACATTAAGTTGCAATCTTAATAAAATGATGTTTGTAATATTTAGTGAATGAAAAAGTTGAAAATTGGCTCAGAAAAACTTGGACAAATCAGGAAATTTTAAAATATGGCTTGACTGGACACCCTTTAAAAATTAAATGTCAACTAAGTAACGAAGCTGACTGCATTAACTCGGCTAATTATTTGCTAGCCTTGTCGAACATCCTGGAAAACACGGCCCTGTTTGGGGACGTTCTCCTTCGCCTGCCGGAGATCAGTCAGCAGATCTTCTCGAAGAAACACGAGTGGGAGGTTCTCTACGGTTGGAGTCTCAACTTCTGCAGTCAGACCAATTTACTGGACAGGCAGACCGCCAAACTGGTTGATTTGGTATGTCAACATTCACTATGTTTTAAAACTTTGCTTCTTGTAATTACTACATAGTAACGGAATAAAATTTCAGGTTGATCCTTAAAATTGGTACAGTAGCCCCATGTCTTCTTTAGTGCTGACTGACAGCTTTGAAACGTTACCAGACCAAATTATGTATACCTACGCCAGACCAAATTATGTATACCTACGCCGGACCAAATGATCTGTAAAAACATGTGTTTAGCAGCTGTCACTTCTGACGGTCAAAATTTAGGTATATGCCTAAATGTTGACTGTCATAAGTCAGCTATGAGCTGTCAGTCAGCACCAAAGAAGTCATGGGGCTACTGTACCTGGAAATTAATGTCTTGATATTGTGTGAATATCGAATTCAATGCTGTGTGTCAACGGCACACACATTTTTTGTGTGGGTGGTGGGTGTGTCGGAGCTATAATGTCTGTAATTTATTCAAATTGAGAATTTTTGCGGCACTTTTTAATATGTAAAAAAGTATACTGATTAAATATGGAGTCATAAGCCTAGTTTTAAAATTTAGCTTATGTTTTAGACATGTTTTGTGTGCCCTTTATTTAATAACAACTTAATATTTTTGATCAAGGTTATTTGCTGCATTTTATAGTTTTTTTTCTAATATATACACACCCCATTTACCATGAAATGTCTTAACATTGTGGATTACACTTTGGCCTTATCTTATAATACACACCATAGTGGAATAATGCAAGGTAAGTTTGCTATCTTTCAATGTAAACTGAGTGTACATATGTTTATATTTATGAAATTATTTTGTAATATATAATATAAAAACATATATCTAGTACTTTATACACTCTAGCAATGAGTACTTATTTTAGTTTTGTCATGCTCTTCCATGTAATTTGAGTATTTGAAAGTTGGAGATGGGCCCCGCTCGGGCTTAACTGAAACTATCGAAACTACTGTACAAATTATCAATTTTACTGTTTTTTTAAATGTAATTCAATATTCTTTATTGAAAATATTGGTAAATTAAACTAAAAAAACTATGATGCTACCCGGTTTGTTGGTTACGTGGTCTAAGGTGTCATATCTCACAATATATTGGACCATCGTTGATGGGGAGATCAGGTATTGAATCCTGGTCGAGTGTACTAAGAATGGTTTTCCACTTTCCCTCCAGGCAAATGTGGATACACTTACACTAAATACATCTTTCATCCCTAACACATTAGCACAAATTAATACATATGTGTGTGTAACCCTAACAGGTGGTAAGGCCCGTTAAAAACCTAACACTGTTGGTCACTTTGTTTAAGGTATCAGGCTCACAATAGAAGATTGCCTGAAACAAAGAGGTTTGAATCTTATTCGAGTGCACAGGGGGCGTCGTTTCATGTCAAGTGATCCAATATTTCAAACCTTACCCTGTTGGATTTTTTTTTCTATCAAATTTGACCCACCAGATGCACTCCCAGAGAGAGTAAAAAAAATATCTTAATTCCAAGTTTCTTTAAATTCGGAGTGGTTTTTAAGTTACAGCCCTCCAAAGTCTAAAAAAAAAAAGTCGCATTATTCAGCCGACATGCAATTACAACAAATGATTATTGATTACTAAAAAAAAAAAAAGATAAAATTGATTAGGGGGTGGGGGGGAAGTTTTGAAACTTATTTTATAAGCTTCCATATGATACATAATCACACTCGTTTTAGACAGTTTTGAGTTTCAAAATCATGCCATTAAATTTTTGGCCTTAAATTTCTCAAAAACTTTATATTTTTAAATTTTAAAATATAAATCACTCAAACTTATTTATTTTAGCATCATTTGTGAAAAAGTTTCATTAATGGATTAATGAAAAAAGAATGACTAAGGGCTGTTTTTCCACAACTTTTCTCTATGCAAATGTGGGTGCATTTATAATAAGCGAGCCTATCCATTCATAATACTTAGATTAATAACATTAGTGTTGAATTTATAAGTTTTGAACAAAAAATCGAATTTTGTGAATTTTTAACTTAGGTTAATCAAGAATTAAACTACACAGAAAGACAAACTGATTATGTCAACCCTTACCGACGTAAACAACTGAAAAACAACAAAACCAGTAAAGATGACGCAATCCCCAACAAAACGGGAAAGAAAAAGAAGAAAGAATACAAGAAAGGTCCTAGAATGACATTAGGAGAGCTGTGATACCACCAAACTGAGTCACCTGTGTTCACTTGTTATGTTACGAACAGGATCGCCAACTTGACAATTTTAGTAATTGCATCAGTAGATACGGTTAATTTAATTTTACACAGATAACAATATCTACAGTTCTTGAATATCTTTCATGAGTATCGTGTAATTTTACTAAAACCTTTTTTATTTCATTTGGAAAGTTTCTGGTCAAATTCTGCAGTGCTCTTGACATCAATTCAACAATTGTTGAGGTAACTATATCTCATCATAATCATCATCCAGACCTGCTCTGGTGGCCACATGGTCTAAGGTGTCACTTTTGTGTTAGATTTGACTACCGATGACAGGGAAATCAAGGTTTGATGTACCGAGTGTTTTTTCCCACAGTTGATTTTCACTCCTTCATATAAATGTGGGTACACTTCCCCTAAATTCAACCTTCCACATCCCTGACTAGCATAATTGGTACAACCTGAGCAGGTAGTAGTAAGACGTGGTGCTAAAACACCTGTTTCCAGGCTGTGGACCAGTAAAATGCTTTCATCTTCCTCTGTGTTCTCCACATTCTTCTACACTCAGGTGCACACTTTCTGTTATACACTCTTCCCATCTATTTCTTGGTATTCTTTGTATTATATTGAAAGGTGGATAGAAACATATAAAAGGGGGACGAACACAATATGGCCTTTACAATGAAAAGAAGAACACACTTTACACTGCTGCCAATGGACAAAGAGGTAATGGTTGCCTCTTAAAGAAAATTGATCGTCACTGCTCAATCCTTCGACCCAGGTTTCATTCTATCGAAACTCATCAGGGAGGAGTGTGAAACGCGCAATGCAACTTCCTAAAAGAGAAAACAAAAAAAACAAAAGAGGAGAGAAAGGAAATGGTAAATAATGATAGAATACATAGATAGGAACATGTATAAGGTATAACATAAAGGACAAACACAGAAAAAGGACATTGGATGCGAATATATAATGATATAACTCTATAAGGAAAACCTCTTTTCCTTATAGAGTTGGTCTTCTTTGGTATATTTTTTCTACATACTTAATCTCCATATTTTATTTATTCTGGCCAAAAAGGTTATTTTTCATAATAACTGTAAAATCACCTACCCTAACTGTCGTGTCTTTCCACACAACCTTAAAGACACTGATGGCAGAAGGTGACATTGTTTGGCGTTGTCGGTATGGGGGCAAAAAACTGTGCTAGACAGTATATTGCTTCAAAACTGTAAAAAAAAAACACTAAATAATAATCTCTTGCATCAACATCATAGTGACACAAAACTGGACATAGTGCCTGTAAAGCTTGATTCACACATTCACCGAAAATAAAAAACATAATCTGTTTGAGGAGTACTTCAACTCACACGCTGTATGTTGATCCATGATGCACTGCTACACAAATTTAAAACAGCTGATCATCAATATATTTTATTCTCTAGTGGATGTACATATATTTTAGATCATTCTTCCGATGGATGTTTTCGAATTATAATGCTGTGTCATGGCACAATCCAATACATCGATACCCTAACGGGTTATTTCAAATCCCCTCACAAAGACCAACGAAGCTGTCTGCTCGCTTCTGGCTGTACAATGTGTGCATTGTTAAATGTGCATTCGCACTGATATGAGACAGTTGGTTCCGAGATTTGATTGGTTCTCCCGTACCGAACATCTTGAGCAGAATGGACCAAGTAGAGATGAGTCGAACGTCAGAGGAACAGCTCGCACAGATGAGGCGGAAATCTTGGGATTGGCTTAGAGCTTGTCATGTGACCTCGTTTTTGTTTTGCGCCTGTTTTTCGGCAAACGTGTGAATCCACAGTTATGCCGAGTAGGTGTGGTATATTTTTGATGTATTCAGGTTTAGTTTGATATCCCTGATTTTTTTTTTTTATTTAAGTTATAAAACATTTTCACACTTTTTGTTAGGTGTTAGAATATGGCAATCCTTGTTCATTGTTAATGTAGAAATGCTGTTAGAATAAAACTATGACAAAAAATAAAACTTGTGTTCTTTCAATGAGTCATGAAAAATTCATTTATATACTAAGACTTAACCCTTTTGATGCCACAGGTTGATCTGTCTTTAAGGATTTGTTCTAGTTCTGGTGTTACCTGATAGATAGGGTTGGAGTGAATTATGTCACTAGAACAGTTTATGAAAATAAAAATCTAACAATCTGACAAATTGCTTCATAAATAACAGTTGGCGATTTTTTTTACAACATTACAATAATAAAGTATAATAATTCATTCATTACCTTAGTCTACTTGGATGATAGCTCAAAAATGTACTAGAAATAGTCCCTAAAATATCCCTACTCCAACAGCTGACATCTGTCACTTTGGATAACTAATGAAAACAGATGTATGAATGTGATTGTTAACCACAGTAATTTAGGCCAGTGTTATTTATATAACTATTTGAGGTCGGACACAAAGTGAACATAGCTTCAAAATGGCGACCGGCGAATTTAAACCATGTGGTAGAACATGATGGAAACAAGTTTTTTACAATGATGCATCCATGCAGTGAATAAAAATATTTTACTTAGCTAAATATGATAAAATAATGTATTATATATAAAATATGATAAGTATTTTCTCTTTTTAAAGTAAATATGATGCCTGTATTAAAAGGTATAAATGTATGCATTATATTACACAACATAGATAAGATTCCAAAACTAAGAATAAGTACTTTTAATTATGTTTAAAATATGGTTTCGGGTTGGGTTAAAATGTTTTGGCTTACTAATACTTGTAAAACATGATTTTTGAACTGTCATCCAGGTCAAAACCTCTCGTGAACAAACTCTTAACCATGACACTAAAAGGTTAAGGAAGTATCATCGGGGAAAAAAAATTATGAACTACTAACAGAAGTACCCGGTGTTATGTGGTTATCCCTGGTAGTGCTTTTATTTGCTTTCAACAGACAGGAAAAAAAAACCTCTTCATTTTATTTCTTCTGACCCAGTTTTTTAGTGAATTAAGAAGACCTAATTCAAATGTTAAATTCTGGCTCTGAGGTGCTCATATTCATGTACAAGGGCTACTGATTTTAAAATTTCAGACCTTTGCGTGGGATGGATATCACATAATACTCATGACACACATATACAAATACATAAACTTATTTTATTAATATAGATATAGTTTTACAAAGCAAATAACCATTATTTTTACAAGGGTTGACATTAGTGACTTTCAAGCATTATGTGCAATGGAAAAATATCATACATTCAACATATTATCATCAACTGCTCCCAGCCTGTGGCCGGGTCAGTTTGGTAAAATGCCTTCATCTCCCTCTGTCCTTCTCTAATTGCTTCCATTCTTCTCCTCTAACTTGAACACTTTCTGTTACCTGCTCCTCCCATCTCTTTCTTAGTCTCTCTTGCGGTCTTTTTCCCACATACTTCGTTTCCAACATTTTCTTTGGTATGCTCTCTTTTTCCATCCTCATTACATGACCATAACATTTCTGTCTTGCTTCCTCTACTATCTTATGTACTCCCTGTACTCATACTCTTTCCCTGACAACTTTCTTCCTAATCTTGTTTCTCGACAGCTAACATGCTCCCCACAAACTTCATTCCCATGGCCTCCACTTTTCTAGTATCTCGTACATTCACATTCAACACAACTTCATTTCTAATATTTTAGTTCTACTTCATATCATTTAAGTTTATAATAAAATAATGTGCGATCTTGGCCTTTCCCTCTTTTTGTGTGCCGTGGGTTACACCATCTTCATGAAACTCAGTTTAAAATTTGGAATAGTTTGTAAAAACTTTTGTGTTTGTATAGGACGTTATGGGATAATTTTTGTGTCTTGAAAAATTTATTGTTTGTGCATGTGTAATTTCTACCACAGCTGAGTGTAAAATAAAGTTGATTTCCCTTTAAAAATGTTAATAGGAAACTCCATTATTTCCAACAGCTGATAACATACCTAAAATATCAACTTCACATGTTTAAAGAACTCAAATGCGTATTTTGTTTCTTTATTGTTTTGTCGAGTTAAATCATGTTTTCAGGTTTATAAAACACATGTATTTTTTTGGGTAGTAATGTTACATGGATTGGTTTAAGTTCGTAGTCTTCGTTGTCTATGGAGATCCATTTCTCTTGCTCCTGAAACGTACAAAGTATGTTGTTATTTAAAAACACACGCATCCGCTTCGGTAGCCTCATGGTCTAAGATGTCACCTCTCACAATATACTAGGCCGCCGATGATTGGGATATAGAAGTGGGATCCCAGTTAAGTGTACTAAGGGTGGGTTTTTTTTCTTGGTGGTTTTCCACCCACTTTTTTACTTATTTTTTAGATTTTTTTTATCACTGCAGTTGATAGGGCTATCCACCTATGTATTAATTATGCTTTTGATTTAGGGATGAGAAAGGTTGAATTTAGAGGAAATGTACCCACATTTTCATGAGAATAAATGCCTAATGCTTTTGGATAAAACTTTTTTTTTTACTCGTCTTAATATTCATTAAGGATATACACATATTAAATAGTGCTGGTGAGGTAGAGATAAAGGTAGAATTTAGAGGAATTGTACCTGCGTTTGTGCAAAAAATTGGTGGGAAACAATTTAGGAAAAAACACCCTTAGTACGACCGATCTCCGCATCATCAGAATTCTAGTCTATTGCGAGAGTTATGCCTTAGACTATGCGAACACCAAAGCGGGTAGTGATGATAGTGCCAACATTTGTGGATAGAGGTTGTCATGTGGTCATCACAACAAACTCTCGGGCCATTAATCTCCTACTCTTGATAAGTTTAGAAAAATACACATTTTCTGATATTCATCATGTAATTAATTGTTTCCTGAATGGCTGGGTCAGTTTATTAAAATACCTCCATCTTTATCTATCTTTCCACCATTCTTCTCCTCTCACTCACACACTTTCTGTTATCTGCTCATCCCATCTCTTTCTTGGTCTTCCTTGTGGTATTATTTTCCTGCATACTTAATATCCATCATTATATTTGGTATTCTTTCCTTTTTATTCCTCATTACATGCCCATTGCTTCCTCTAACTCAACACCCTCTCCCTGTACCCCCCTCTGTCCCAGGTAATTTTATTCCCATGACCTCCACTTTCCTAAATGCAAATAAAATCTTTAATAGCAAACCTTGGAATTATTTGGCAGAGCTGGCCGAAGCTCGAACTCGCGAGTTTTCAGTTTCTCCTCGACAAATGGTTCTTGACCTCTGATTCTTTTCCAGCCCTCTGCAACGAAGTCCGTGTAACTTATTTCTTTAGGTCCTGAAAGAAAGAAATGTGCTCAATCTATTATCGGACTAGTAAATATTTACATCCATTACTGTTTCCAGCGTGTGGCCTTGGTCGTTTTTTTTTTATTCAAGCCATATATTTTCCACTACCTGTTTGCCGGGCCTGTTGCAGCTTTGTATCACTTACCCAGATTCAGCTGCAGATGTGAGTCGCCCTCTCTGACACAGTTTTTATCGACGTTGGCTGTAGTCAACGAGAACTCTATTGTCGATATCTCCTTCCTGTGTTGAATGCCGCACGCCTTGTTGTGGATTTGGCTGTAATCTATTTGTTCCACGTGGTACTTGTTGGTGGCTGCAAGAGGTGATAAAAAAAACACTCTTAAAACATTATTTAACGTGTCGTCATTCACTGGAAAGTTCTTAAAAATCGAATCGAGTTTTAAAATGTCTTTTATAAACCATTGAAAATCTTTTTCTTCAGCTTATAAATTATTATTAAAGATTTGTACAAATGTGAAATATTTTAATACAAAATATTTTAAGTGGCCGAGTAGTTTACAAACATCCTATATCCTTAGAAGCTAAGGTCAAAGTTATCTTCCACCCTCCCTCCCCTGACACCACCTAAACTTGTTCTTGGTGAGTTTCCCATTGGCAGAATTGGACATAAAACTTGTGTCACTCTTCCCCTCGGCCCCTATATCGCTTCTAGGGGATTACTCAAGGGGAGGGGGGCACTACTTTATCGCCTCCTTAAATTTAAAAATATTTCTATTATACTTATTACACATAATAATTTGCTTAGTTCACGTTAATTCTAACTATACATATTAAATAAATTTAAGCCAGCTTTAATATGCAAGTTGAATAGTTATTGGTATAAATATAGAACTAAAACGCGTTTTCGAAATGTCGGTAGTGTCTCAAACTTTACCTCCATAGGTTGAGATTCAAACCCGACTAGGTTCAAAAAAGGGAGCGTTTATTTCCTAGCTCTTCTCCAAGTGAAGTTGAAGTTATGTGCGAATGAATAGGGTCTAAAGTACAAATTGTTGGTCATACATCTTGAATTAGAAATTCAAGAATGTGTAGCATAAAAGAGCTCACGGATATACACCTAGCTTTGGTAATACACTTTGAACCAGACGTCTTAAGAGCCCGTTTCAAACCACAGATATACACCTAACTTAGGCAATACACCTTGAACCAGACGTCTTTAGAGCCTATCTCAACCCACGAATATACACGTAACTTAAGTAGGTAATACAGCTCAAACCATGCGACTAAAGAGCTCATTTCATCCTATAGAGAACACCTAACTTAGAAAGGTAATATATTTATTTTACAAAGACCATAAAAAATCTAATTATTTTTATAAACTTTCTCTGATTTTGAGTCGTGCAGTTTTTTTTTGTTATGAACATGTAAATGCTGATCACCTGGAGACTGCCCTAGTCTAGGAAGGTAGCTCTGCCACCAGCGAGCCCCCACCTTCTGCTTGTCGCTCGAGACATCCTGTTCGACGGCAGTGTGGCAGCTGGAGCACCCCGGGCACGGGAGGGAGAAATCAAGATCCGCTTCGCACCTCCACGATATGTCGCTCTTCAATCCGTTGAAGAGGTACGCGGCGTACCATCGCAGCCCGTCGAAATACCAGTACTTGTCTTTCCTGGCATTGGTGTCGCGATACGCGCCCCATTCGATGCCGGCAAGGCAGTAGATGGGTTTGCCGGGGAGGTCTGTTTCTGTCTGCGTTATAAAATAGAATGAGTTATATTATTGTGTCTCCGAGCGTGATGTGTTTTAGTAGAGTTTATTATTCTGTATATGAGTGGTTTGCAACCCAATATATTAAAAGAGTACACACACTAGTAACACAGCTTGACCCACTCAGGTGGCCGCCTGGTCTAAGTTGTCACTCTCACAAGAGACCAGACTGTCGAAGACAGGGAGATCAAGATTTTGAATACCAGGCAGGGGTATTGTGGGGTTTTTTTCTAAATGATTTTACACTCTCCATCCAGGCAAATAAGGGTATACTTCCCCTAAATTCAACCTTAACCATCCTTACATCAAGTATATAAGTGTATATCTCGAAAAGGTAGTAAGACGTGGTGATAAAAAAAACAGCATGCTACATGGCTTCTATATAATAAGGTCAAAAGCGCTTTTCATTTATGTGAATAAAACAAGTTTATTTAAATAAAATATTATCGTTAGACTAGTGACTTTTATTTAAACTATCCAAAATGTTCAAAATGAAAAATCATTAGAATCTACAAAATATAAAAACATTGCGATTTAAATATTTGTTTTCTTTGAAAAAATAGGCTATGGTTCTGTCTTAGAAGATAAATATTACCTCCAAAGCTTCGATCTTGACAACATCAATTGGTTTTGCAAATTCTCTGATAATAGCCATGGCAGAGTCGGCCATTGTCCGCACAGTGTTGGTGTCTCTTGCGAACAAAGCGTTACCAACCGTGTTGGTTCGACCCAAAGGCAAGATGCCTATCGGAAACTTGCGAGATGTTGCGATCTCACCATCTGGCCTGCGTAGTAAGCCTGTTACGACCTAAATTAAATTCAAACAAAACATTAACTCCAATGAAGTTATCCAGAAAAGAGTCGGGGTACAGGGAGTACATGAGATAGTAGAGGAAGCAAAACTGAGATGGTATGGTCATGTAATGAGGATGGAAAAAGAGAGGATGATAAAGAAAAGGTTAGTGATGAAGTATGTAGGAAAAGACCGCAAGGGTGGCAAGAAGGAGTGTAGGAGTTAATAGAAAGTGTTTCAGTGAGAGGAGAAGAATGGTGGAAGGATAGAGAAAGATGGAGACATTTTACTGAACTGACCCGGCCACAAGCTGGAAACAGTTGATGATGAAGAATTGGAAGTTTGTTTACCTCGGAAAGAGTGCCGTCTCCCCCTGCGATGATTATAGCATCGACTGCTTGGTCAAGCTCTTCGACTAAACTGCGAGCTTGCCCTTCGTGTTCGGTTTGGATAATAGTTACACTGATCCCCGCCAGGTACAATAACGGGGCACAAAACTTCTCAAACTCGGCTTTGGCTTTTCTGAAACAAATAATATTTGAAGTGTGTCTGCAATTTTTTAAACTTTCTCAGGGCCAACATGTTTGATTGGGGTGCCCGACCTTAAAACATGTTTGAATCCCGCCCGGGTGTACTTCTTGTTGTATGTATATCAAAGTGGTTTCCATTCCTCTCTCCAGATGAATTCTAGTGTATTTAATACTAACGAGTACTATCCTTGCCCCATTTGATTAAGTTGTCATAAGCCTAAATGTTGAATAATGTTCCATTTTTATTCGGTAAGGATTATTAAATGATAAGGTTACATCTTCTTGGTGATTATTTTTTAATCCTTTCTCCTTATTTTATATAAGCTTTAGTCTTCTATAACGACGACATGTTTCAGTGATGTTACAGTTTATATAAAATAAGGAGAAGTAAATAAAAAATAACCAAGACGATATAACCTTATCACTAAATATTGAACACAAGTTTTTTTAAATAAAATTTAAATAATGTACTTAGAATGGTTTTATCAAATACCATTCATCAACAATTTTTGGCACTTAGGTACATAAAATGTAATACTAACAATCATTTGCTAACTAAATTATTATTATTATTAGCACCGCGTCTTACTACTTGTTCGGGTTATACGCACTTACGCTAATGTGTAATGGTAGGGTGATTGTGAGAATGAAATGGAGGACCTACAGTTTAACGTGGAATCCAAACCATGGTGGAGGCCCAGCATTCCTTGTGTTAACTAAAGAATTAGGATAAATAAAGATAAATAATTGAGGAAGGACAGAGGAAGATAGTCATTTTTCTAAATTGACCCAGGCATAGGTAAGAAACAATTGATGATGATGGTGAGCTAATTATTTAATATGTGTTAATGAGAGCCGCATTAACTATTTCTTAGAGGTTATTATGGGGGTCATTTGGATCAGAGTGGGTATCACATGTAATGTATCCTAAGAGCCAGTTAATGGGAAATAGCAATGGGTTTTTCATTTATTTGTGTAACATAATAAATAATAACCAAGATTATGTCAGTAGATAGAATGGGCCAAAAATGTTTTATTTTTTTAAATGTTGGATAGTCATTATAAGTATTGTGTTCATAGTGTCAATATGAAACAATAAAAGGGTGTTTCGTTTAGACTAAGCCTCTTTCCGTGCAACATTTTGCATGCAGCTAGGCGCATAGGAGATGCATGTTGAGGCAAATTCCTGCACTTAACGAACGTGATTCTATAAACTGACTTATCGAGAGCTTATGACACTTCTATTTCTTTTCACGCCGTAAAATGATGATAGCCAGCAGCAAGTACTTTCCGCAACATCTCTTAAGCACACTGACTCATGGAATGAGAGGCAAAAATGAAAACAGATTGGGTTGCATGAGACAAGACGCACCAAAAGAGGCATGCCTCTGCACATATAATGTTGAATGAAATAAGGCATAAGTCTAAATGCACCTTAATTATATTAAGATGGTGACCTGGTGGGTCTAGGGGTAAGGCATCAGACTTCTGTGCTGGGGGTCCGGGGTTCAATCCTCGGTCCCGGCACAGATTTTTCTGATTACCAAACCCTTCCTTCACCTCTGACAAGTCATCTTGTGAATGTGGGGAATGCCAGTCCTCCACCGTGGTTCGGATTCCACGTTAAACTGTAGGCCCTCCATTTCCTCTCACAATCACCTTAACATTACACATTAGCGTAAGTGCATACAACCTGAACGGGTAGTAAGACGTGGTGCTAGTAATAATAATAATAATTATTATTATTATATTAAGGGTGTTTGTTTATTGCTAAAGCCATACAGTACCAAAAATTAAAAATTGCATCTAATGACATTTTATTGTATTCCAAATAAGGCTTCCCTTTCTAAACGGAGCTGCTAAATATCTGGTGATACCTACAGTAACTATCCATAGCAATAACCGTGAATGAAGTGGCCAATACAAAGAATTAAGTTTTGAACCTTTTATTTGCCGCAGGATTCAGTACAACAGTTATCTGGCGAGGTTTAGAACCCAAAGGTAGGGGCTGTTCTCCGTATTTCACCGCTTCTTCACAGTAATCTCGCATTAATTCTTGGGCTCTAGAACAAGGATACATACATAATATTACATTCATATAAATATATGTTCACACCCCTGTCTTTTTAGATTAAAACTTATTCATTTCGATAGTCGAATCATCTGATAAGACATCACTCTTGCAATAGACTAGACCAGAGGTCTCCAGACATTTTGATTCGCGGGCAAAGTAATATTCACTTGTTCTTTAAGGAGTATCATTTTTGCCCTGAATGCCTCGACATGTGCAGAAAGATCGCAAATCAAATTTGTTTCAGCTTGCAACTTTAGATTCAATTGATGTATTTTACCAGCCTCATCTGAAAAAAAAAAAATTATGCCACTTTCCCAAGGCCAGTCGGTGTTTAATAAAAGTGATTGAGGTTGATTCTTCTCTGTGAGAATTGAATCGATATATATTTAATAATTTATATTTAAAATAAATAGTTGATATAAGTACTTATTTTTAAAATTAAGTAAAATCTTTCTTGACTTTAATTGTATAGCTCTTTGCCCGGAGACTTGGGACTAACTAAAAATCATGACAAGCCCTTCTGTTAAAGGTATAGGGAATGACATCAGCTGTCACCGTGGTTTGAGGTCTTTAATCATTACATGGCACCTGTGACTGAAAATGAGGGTTTGCAATTCCTATATTATTATTATTATTATTATTAGCACCGCGTCTTACTACCCGTTCGGGTTATACGCACTTACGCTAATGTGTAATGGTAGGGTGATTGTGAGATGAAATGAAGGACCTACAGTTTAACGTGGGATCCGAACCACGGTGGATGCCTGGCATTCCTCACATTCACAAGATGTATTGTCAGAGGTGAAGGAAGGGTTTGGTAATCAGATAAATCTTTGCCGGGACCGAGGATTGAACCCCGGCCGCCAGCATAGAAGTCTGACACCTTACCCCTAGACCGCCAGGTCACCCCTGCAATTCCTATAGCACTCTGGCTTGGTGCCATGGTCGGAAGCACGCATGCGGACAGGAAATGGACACATCAAATATAGTTAAGAAATAACAAAAGAAAACAATTAATTTGTTTTTGATAAAATCTTGGGGCGGGCCAGATATAATCTTATGGTGAGATAGATGTGACCCGCGGCTGTAGTTTGGAAAACCCTGGACTAGACTGCCGATGACAGGAAAGATCCACGTTCAAATCCCAGTCAGATGTACTGAGGGTGGTTTTTACTAATTTGATTTCTACTCTCAATCCACACAAATCCAGCTATATCTAAACTCAAACGTCCTTACCCATAACATATTAGAGTAATTAATATATATGTGTATAGCCCAAATGGGTATCAAGATGGTGCTAAAAAAATTAGCCCTCTAAAAAAATGCATCCTTCAAATTTCTTATCATTTTCAACGTTAGTGTGAGCATCACAGGACATTTTTATTTTTACACATTAGTTATGATTCATGTGTTTTATAATAAAAGTTTATGTATTTTTTATATGTACAATGAAACTTTTCAAACATATTTTTTTGGATATATCATGTAGCAGCAGTTATCGTTGAAGGATGCTTTGCATAATATGATAGTGACATTCATATTGTTTTACATTAAGTTAGTGAAAAATAGAGAAACAAATTAGTTCATTGGAACAAAAAAGTTTTCACCGTATCCAAAAAAACAAGTATTTGCTAGTAGTAGTTTGAAACTTCCAAATCACTGCATGACACGCCAATGGTGGTACACCTGCAGATGTACCATTCCTACAGCTTTAGCAGGAATATAGAAACCCCAGAGATAAACACATGTGTTTGAGCTTCTATAGCAAGTACCACTAGTTAAACTGTGTTGTGAGCACGTTGATTCAATGTTAGATACTCTCCATGATGAAATGCTAGGCTAGAAAGAGGAATTTATATTAATTTGTACTGTTATCCAGTCAGATTTGGTAACCAGAATTCTATGAATAAAATTTTCTCCAGTGCAATGCTTGAAATATAGTTGCTAAGCATGAAATCAACCCCCACATCCCCGATGGGCGGAAATATCCGGGTTTTTTTAAGGAAATAAACGAACGAAGCTAAACCCAAGTATACAGACCCGCGAGTCTTCCCCCATAAACTGTAAATATAACTTGCCTCAAAGCCAGAATTTTAAATGACGTAGAAAATTAATTTAAAATACTAGTCTTACTAAAGAAGATTATGGTCATCAGATTCTTAAATGGACTCAATAAATTGATAAATACACAATAAAGAAAAAGTATGGTATGTTTTTATTTAGAGGTTTAACATTATTATCTATTTCCTGAATGAATTTTTTTTAAATATGTGTTTATTCATACTCATATTTATTTTTGGCATAGTTTACGCCATATGTAAGAATTGCACATCCAAATGCACTTTTTTTCCAATTATTCCTTAATATTTTTATTAATTTTGCCATTTTTATTTACATAGATATACCACCAGACCACCACTCAGTAATAAGTATATAAAAACTTAAAAAGAAATTTGGCTATAAAAACGTAAATATTTATAGATGGCACTATTATAATGCTGTTACAGTTCAAATAGTAGATAGATATTTAACTTCATAAGGTACTAATTAATATATTCTTATAATTATTTGTAAAAGCATCATATTTTGATATATTTTTAAATATCACTAAATTTGACAAGGATAAAAATTGTTTGAGATCTGAACTGGATACTGGTTTCTCACAATAAGAAGTTTTTTTTTCCTAAATAAATATTTGATAGATTATCATTTTTATTTTTTTGACAGATTTTACAACTGTTTTGTCAGTACGATTATAAAGTCTTTATTTCTTTAGAATTATATAAACGAGTTATTTAGAACATTAGTACTTATCTATCTATTTATATTTAAAAACACACTACAAAGCAAAAGACGATTGAGAATCAAAACTCGAGCAGTATGTTTCCACTTTAATGTTGGCAACAACTAATATGTAAACGTTGCACGGGATTAATCTCGGTTATTTTAAACCTGTTATTAATGTAAAAGATTTAATAACCAATCATTTCTTCTTTTGGAAGTGCCACACACCTTTAAAAACCATGGCTGAGTATTTGGCATCTATTTTTGGAACAGAAAAGGACAAGTAAGTATTGTTTTTAAATTGTTTTCAAGTCTTCGTTTTGGGGGGGAAGGGGAAAGATAATTAAGCGTAGCTTTTCTTTTCGTTTTTTAAGTGCAAGTTTTTCTAATTAATTCCCACTTTAACATCCTATTTGCTTTTAATAGTTAATAAACACCTAATAATCTGTTTCTCTTGACAAACTAAATATTTTTCAAGTGTAAAAACGTAAAAACAAAGTAACGCTACGTTGTAATGCCGGCGCCATATTAACTTTGTATAGAATCCTTAAGGCCCCGACACAGACTCCGTAAGTTCCGCACCCTTATGGTCCTTAGAAATGGAAATCGCGTCTACACAGTCCGTATCCGTAATCCCATGACCGTGCCAACCAATGAAAAATTTGGAAACTTCCAATAAAACGCTTCGAAAGGAAATTTCGGAATGTTTAGATTTTTAGAAAAATGTTTCTGAAATGGCTCCACGTGTAGCCATCCTTTCATTTTGTATATGTTTCCATAGCGAAGGATCCTTTCACTCTCGTTTGTTCTATTATTTCAATGTGCATGCACATATTTACCCGCCTTTGATTGGTAGTACATATAAACTAGCGTAGAAAGTTAATGTTGATTAGTAGTCCGTATCAACTAGTCCTTAGAAAGTTATTGAGTCAACTTATATGGTATGATAAGGACTAAGGAATTAAGAATATGTACTCTATAGATAGTGCAATCTATTAGTGTGGAGTCGATCTCTTACGGAGTACTAAGCACCTTATGGATACAGAGTCTGTAGATAGACCTTAACTCAAAATGTAAATTACTTAAAGCATTATTAAAATACAATGTTGCTAAAAAAAATAAGACTTCTTACTGAGCTATGTAGCCTTCATGAAGAATTTAAGTTGGCCTATATAAAATATGTAATATGCAGCATGGCTATATAGATTACCTATGGGAGTCACTCCGGTGGCTGCATGGTCTAAGGCGCTTCTCTCGCTATAGACTATACCTGGGGTGGGCAACTCTCTCGGCAAACCGCCATTGGCCATAAAGGTGCGAGGAATTTGAGTTTTTCAGCTCACCCAGTAAAATAAAACTTTTTTTCTTGATGGTTTGTACTGTTAGTTGATATTCCCTACATATCACCAGAAGCATTTCTCTTTTTGTGCTAAAAAAAATATACATGGGCTATAACCAATTATAAAAAGGATCCTTGCTTTAGGGGGAGATAAATAAATAAAACCTATGCCTTTCAAACTTCACACCAATGGTAGAGGATGTAGCCCAATGTGTGGCTTCTATCCTTGAATCGAATGGCTCTCTCCAAATTCTCTAGTTAGACCTATCCTTGTCCACATTGTCGCCTATCAATGTAGGCCTACCCTTGTCCACATCATCTGAGAGTGTGGATTTGTCCGAATTTTCATCAAGGATGCCACTGTACCCCTCAAATGTCTTGGCTCCAAAAGATAGAAGCAATACATTCTCGCCATGCCTTGGTCTGATGTTTGACTGTAAACTGTTTAGTTATTCTTTTTATATCTTCTTGTAGATAGAACTAAACGTTAACCACCATCTCTAACAGTAGATGTAAATCTCTGCGGTTACAATTTGTGATAACACGCAAAATCTAGTTATAACAATAAATAAATGATTGTATTGCAGTTTGAATAATCTGGTGTTGTCTTTCATCAAAAGTGTGTGTTGAGTGTATATTTATCGAAACATTAGGCCTAATGCAAAGATCAATTACAAGAATCCTAGCTTTTGAAACTTAGTGAATATATAATATTATTCTATTCACCGTCTTCTTAAGTGTGTAATAATAATAATAATAATATAAACACAATGTTTATTGCATTCTAACAAATAAAATAATTTTTATTTGTTCTTCAGTGATATTCATTCTTTTTTGTTTGCATACACCCAGATTTAATTTATATTTACCTTTATTCCCCAAGTTGTTTGTGCGGTGTTTATCGGGAAATAACACACACACACAAACACTAGCAGAAGTGTGTTACCATGAGTAGTACTTTTTCTTTGCTCCAAACAGACAGAAAAAAAATCTAATCAAAAATGTAAAAGTCCAGCTTCAAGTTGCACATCTTTGACCACAGGGGCTACTAATTTATAATTCTCGGCACTCTGTGTGCGGTAGATATCGCGCAACGCTCATGGCAGACAAACTCACTCTTCATTTTATTAAATAGTTATATTTAAATTTTGTGTAATCCCTAAGATGTATTAACATACCCCAGGTTAAATGCCACTGCTATACACTGCTCTACTTTATATTAAGCGTGATGTAACATGCATTATTGTTCACAATCATCACACCAAGAATTGTCACATACCAATATTAAGCTCAATTATTTATCATGTTTTTGTTAATTAATTAACTAGATTTCACAATAAAATACTTGACTCATCCACATGTAATCTTGGTCCTATCCCATTCCTATCTTACCTTGGTTCTGTTCAAGCTTATTTTGGGATAAACAAAGAATATACCCAAATAAAATGTCCTTAAAACCTTATCTTTTAACATTATATATTATAATTATGGTTGTAGGGCTAAGTCAGGCTATTTTTTTCTGCCATATTTACACAATGTCACAAATTAAACCTAAAACATTTACTGGGAAAAAAACACTTGTAAATATCTTTATGCTGGTTGCTAGCATTGTTTAAAAAATATGTGATCAATATGTAATAAACATTAAATTGATATTCAACCAGGAAAACAGGTTTAAAGTCACTCCAAATTGGGGGGGAAATCCCAACTATTTAATGTAAAACATGGAAAAGTATGGGAATTGTATAATGGCTACCCTTTTTCCAGGTTAACTTTGAGTTTCATTTATTTATAAATAATTTTTTTAGGCCTAATTAATACTGATTTCAAGACACTTCAAAATAAGACTTTGAAAACGAATTAGGCTCTATGCCTATTTATATTAAGCCTATCTTCATTTTATTTTTCACTCACAATTTAAGTGTTGGGTGCATATAATTTTAAATATCAATATTAAAGTATAGCCCCTAAGTAAGTAATCATTCTGGTTTTGTTTACAGAGTCAACTGCTCGTTCTACTTTAAAATAGGAGCATGTCGTCATGGAGACCGCTGTTCCCGTATTCACAACAAACCCACCTTCAGCCAGGTAAAACAGTCCACCCCCCTAATATTGGAGTAGCTTTAACACGAGGTGTTGACCTTGTTTTGGCAGCCACGTGGCGTGGTCTTAGGCAGAGATTAACAACCTTTTTAATACTGTGGGCTGTGGCCCGAATATGGTACAGTCTCGCGTGTAATATAACCTTAATACCTTGAAGTTGCTAGACATTAAAAATAAAAGGTCTCAATTATACCACGAGAAAAGAGATGTGCTAGTTTCTCGGTTTGTTATTGACCTTGAGCTTATTATAAGAAGCGCTCATGCACTCTGATTCCTGCTGACCAGTCAGTACAGTCACAGTACTATATACTACAAAATAGACTTTTTTAGGAATATGATGGCTTTTTTTCAGTGAAAAATGTTGGCCGCGTATATAATACGAAAACACTTTTAGCAGGAAAACATAGCACTATATTTGGGCCAATACAGTAGTTAGTGGTTACTTGTTAGTCTATTTTTATAAACACAATTTTTTTTTTTTTCGGCACGTCTTATTACTCGTTTGGGTACGCTTAGGTACTGATTACACTAATGGCTTAGGGATCAGGAAGGCTTAGTTTAAATGAAGTGCATCCACATTTGCATAGGAGGAGAGTGGAAAACCATTTAGGAAAACCTTCCTCAGTGCACATGACCGAAATCAAACCTAGATGTCCCCGTCTTAAGCGGCTTAGTCCAACACAAGATTAGTGCTTTAGATCACGCGACCACCGAAGTGGGTATGTAACATAATTGTTTGCTTGATAAATCTGCTGTGAGCCAGATTTGACTCGCTGACTGACTGCTGCTCTAAGCTATCACACCTTGCAATAGACTACACTGGCGATGACGGGATGATTGGAGCTCATATCCCTATCGGGTGTATCACAGGGTTTATTTCCCTCCCTTCATGCCAATGTGGGTACACTTCCTCTAAATTAAACCCTACTCCTCGCTAACATGTTAGTGTAATTAGTAAATGCATATGTTTATATCTCAAACGGGTAGTGAGACAGTGCTAAAACACTCTTTTTTTTTAATATTTCTTTCTTTGTTTGCAGACTGTGCTGCTCCAAAACTTGTATGTAAATCCTCAGAACTCGGCCAAGTCCGCTGATGGCTCACACTGTAAGTATCTTGATACATCTTGACAATGAAGAGAACAGTGCTTGTGCAGATTGGTAGAAGCAATGACCTTCGATATCCATATCAACTGCAGATTTGTTGGGGGTTCACAAAGCCTGTTTTTAATAGTTATATAACGTGGCTGCATAGTCTGAGCCATTACTCTTTTACTAGAGTAAACTGCCGATGACTGCGAGATCGTGGTTCGATCCCGGTCGGGTTTACTGGGAGTGAATTTATTGAACTTAAATGATTTCTCACACTGTTCATGCATATGCAAGTACACTACATCTGAATTCAACCTTCCTCATCCTTAACCCAGTAATTTAATTAGTATATAAGCATATAACCCAAATGGGAAGTAAGAAGCCATGCGCAAAAAACTTTTATACATATGTAACATGTTTGTTAATCGTATCTGGATTAATTATATTTTTTGAGATACATGATTATTGTTAGTGGTTTTTATAATGGCAAATAACTTGGATAAATTAACTTTCAACACAGACTTCATTGTTAAAGTTTGTCCCATATTTTGGCCTTAGACAAATAAGCACAAGTTATGCACAGAGTACCATATTGTCTGTACAGATTTTAACTGAGCTACTATTGTTCATAAGAAAACATGTGTATTTAATTGAAGAGCTGGGTGACCTGGCGGTCTAGGGGTAAGGTGTTTGACTTCTGTACTGAGTGTCCAGGGTTCAATCCTCGGTCTCGGCACAGGTTTATCTGATTGCCAAACCCTTCCTTCACCTCTGACAAGACATCTTGTGAATGTGGGGAATGCCAGGCCTCCACTGTGGTTCGGATCCCACGTTAAACTGTAAGTCCTCCATTTCATCTCACAATCACCCTACCATTACACATTAGCGTAAGTGCGTATAACCCGAACGGGTAGTAAGACGCGGTGCTAATAATAATAATAATAATAACAACAACAACAAGATTGACAAGATAAACGTTAGGAAATTGGAATTGAGAATCAAAAAATTGTAAATATTTAACATAACTTTACTAATGGAGGTATTAGTTGGAGTTTTAACATTTTGATCCTTATTTAGAAACTGCCATCTGCACAAGCTTTTAAATATATAAAGCTACTGTATAACTAAAGGCTGTCTTAATAGCTATTAGTTGTAGTGTATGATCTCCGTTTTTCAGTGGTGGCCAACGTTTCTGACGAGGAAATGCAGGAGCATTACGACAATTTCTTTGAGGATGTCTTTGTCGAGTGTGAAGACAAGGTAAGAACAGGTGTTTGTTTTTTCTGTGTGCATGTTTGAGGTGGAGTTTAAAAAATCAAAACATTAGATAGGGCTGTACAAAGTTCACTTTTTAAATTCCAAGTCAGTTTGAATAATTATGAAGTGTTCTAAAGTCGAATTTAAATTTAGCTATTAAAAAAATGTTCAAGTTGGATGAATATAATTTATAAAATTCTATCTTTCAAACATTATTTTAATATATTTAATTTTAAAATGATAAGTTACCATCACAAAAATGTAATTTAATTATTTTAGATTTTTTTATGTGAACATTAGCAGAAAATGAAGGAAAAAAATAAACATGAATGGGTGTTTTAAACTTTAAATATATTTATATTTTTTTAGTGAATCCAAAATCTTACTTTTGAATCAAAGTTGAAGTGAATGATTCTTCGAACCGAAGTCGAAGTTTTTGAAGCTTTTTACACCCCAAAAATTGAGAGTCTCAGATAAAAATAAGTGAACTATAGCTATTTTAGGAGGAGCTTGAACGTACTACTAATTAATAAACCAGTGTGGCCACAGACAGAGACAACCTGTGAAAGTTGGGGGAGCTTAAAACTGCAGAAATCAGGGGAAATGGTATATTTGGCTATTTAGGGAAGATAAATGACTTGATTTGCATCTTGTTCAGCACAATTTTTTTAACAAAAGCTAGGTGTTTATTTTTTAGTGAATTTAAAAATAGTTAACCATCACAAATTAAACTGTCATTTTTTTCTTTTACCCCCCTCAGAGAAATCTTGGATTTTTATACCAGGGTAAATTTGTGAAATTTTCTTTCTGAGCTTCTGTGACCATTCTGTAAATTATTTTAGTAGCTCTATATAAACTTTAGCCCATACCTGACAAATAGTATTTATACATGTTTTCAGTATGGTGAGATTGAAGAAATGAATGTCTGTGACAATCTTGGTGACCATCTTGTTGGAAATGTCTACATCAAGGTAGGTACAATGGTCAGATACCACAATGGTGGCTTGTCCATTTGGTACGGGTTCAGAACATTAAAAACGGCACAAAAATTAATATATTTAGCTTTGTCTATTGCAACCTTTTACATTGTACTAAAAAAAAAAGGTAAATAATTATTATGTCTTCTACTGAAAAAAATTAGTATAGTTTGAATTTATGTTATTTTGATTAGAGCAGTAGGCTAGATCATGGTTTAAATTGGGAGGGATAGCCAGCACACTTACCTTGGTGATACTGGAGTAGAAATTCTTAAGATTGAACACTAAAAAACACATAAACACATTTTTAAGGACAAGCTTTCACTGTCACAGACAGCTTCATCAACTGTGGACAATCAACCTTACAGTTCAACCAAAAGCATCAGTCCACTCTCCTGACCTGATGAAGCTGTCTGTGACAGTGAAAGCTTGTCCTTAAAAATGTGTCTGTTGGTTTTATTGTGGTCCATCTAAAGAATTTCTACTTCAGTATCACCTAGGTAAGTGTGCTGGCTATCCCTCCTAATTTAAAAATAATCTGAATTTAATTCACATTTAAGTTAGCAAATTGATCTTAATTCATATTTTAAGGTATAATTATTAAATTTCATGATTTTAGTTTGATTATATATAGCATATTTATTAATAAATCTAACATACATTTAACTTAACGTGTGTTTTAATAGTCATATTAATGTGTTAAATAAATGCTTACAAAATATCATCTATGTTAATCTTGAGAAGATTAGATATTACCTCAATAAACCCCATCCCTTATCACCTAACTATTAGCATCCCTCATTTACCAAAGCCACAAACTGCCACTGAAAGTCTCGTGATTAGGTTATTTAATATTCTTTTAAACTATTGTAATCTTTTCCACAAACACATTTTTCAAACCAACAATGTCTTCCCCGTTTATTATTCATGTGGTTTTCTGCTTTTTTTTACTTGATAATGTAAATTTTGTCTTGCAAACAGTTTTTCCCATCAAGTAATTTTTATTGTGAGGGAATAAAATTTTTTGTTAACATTACTGCTAGTGTATTATCATATTTTATGTTGTAAGTTCCGGCGGGAGGAAGACGCAGAGAAGGCGGTATCAGATCTGAACAACCGTTGGTTTGGTGGGCGGCCAGTCTATGCAGAGCTAAGTCCTGTAACAGACTTCCGTGAAGCGTGTTGCCGTCAGTATGAGATGGGGTGAGTTTCCATTTTGATGTCAGTAGTGTAAAAAGAACAATACACTAGAACTTTATGTTAGGAATGCGCAAGAACCACATTTTAATTAGAGATTATACCAAGATGAGAATATTTAAATATATCGAGACACGAGATGAGAAAACTTCTTTTGAAAGTACAAAAATGTAAATTAAATTAACAATTATTATTTAATAACAAATGTACTAGCCTACAGTAAAATGCTCCAAATCAGATAACTAATTGGAAAATTCTTTGAAATTTTGAATGTATATTTAAATAAATTTGTCAATCCAAATTACAAATTTTGGTCCTAAATAATAAAAAATTACATATAATATTGTTATAAAATTATAAGATTTTATTTTGAGGCCGGAATCTTAGTCGGTACATTTTTACCGATTCAAATTCTGACTCCAACGAAATCGACCGCACAGCCCCGCTTAAATATGACAAAAAATTACAAGTATTGAGAACACTCTTAAGGGGATTTTAAGAATCACTGCAACATTTTATTTTCAAGGGTATGCAAGCTGTAGATGCGCTACATTGGAGCTCAAAAACCCACAGTGTCTAGGAAAAGGGTATCTTATAATGTAGGTTATTTGTTTGATTCCAGAGAGTGTACCCGGAGTGGGTTCTGTAACTTCATGCACTTGAAGCCCATCTCGCGCGAGCTACGCAGATACTTGTATAGTCGTCGCAGGAGAGGAAGGAGGTAAAATATATTTCTGTGAAGGTCACAAAATTAAAAATATCATTGTCATTATTTTATTATACTTGGAAGAAGGTACAAGAAAGGTGGATAGAAACATATAAAAGGGACGTACACAATATGGCCTTTACAATGAAAAGAACAACACAGTTCACACTTTACACTGCTGCCAATGAATAAAATAGATCGTCACCACCCAATCCCCCGACCTAGGTTTCATTCTATCGGAACTCATCAGGGAGGAGTGTGAAATGCGCAACACAACTTCCTAAACGAATAAACAAAAATAAAACACAAAAGGGAGAAAATGGAAAATTGTAAAGAATGATAGGAGGTTTTCCTTATAGATATATATTATGTATTGTCATTATTTTTTTATCTAATACCGTTAAGACAATTTTAATTTTAACTCAACACCCATTTTGGTAATCAAAGGTTCTTTGGTGTCACACTTGCAATAAACTGGACTGCTGATTACCAGGAGATCGAGGCTCAAACCAACTGAGCATACTGAGGATAATTTTCCACACACTCCATGCAAATGCTGTACCATTTCCTCTTCATTCAACCTCTCTGATCCTTGACACATTTCTAACACCTTAGCTCAGTCGGTGGGGTGTCTGACCTGGATTTGATTCTCAGCTTGGCTAAAAAAAATTATCATTGTTAAAATGAGAGTTTCCCTGTTCACAGGGATTACTTAATTGCTGGGGTCTTGGTGGTTTGCCTGTTCTAGATTTAAGTTAGCTTGTAAGCTCTGATATAATCATCCGGTTAAATACCTAATAAAAAAGCATATATGTGTATAGTAAAAACAAACTGTGGGACATGGTAGAGTTATTAATATCTTAAGACAAGAGTTTTCAACCGGTATGTCGCGGGAGTTTGGGGGAAGATAAAAACCACAGATAAATTTTTGAGGAGTAAAAATCTGTTTAAATCCATGATCAACATTTTATTTGCCTTGTTCATCGGTGTTGCTAGTTTAAATAGGTTGAAAATTACTGCCTTAAGACATTTAAAATCCATATTATCTTAAGAATAAATTACTTCTAGTTGAAATAATTTAGGATAATCTAGTTTTGACTTTGTTGTGTTGACAGAACTCGCTCTCGCAGTCGTAGTCGTGACCGCGATGGAGACAGGATCGCAGGATATCGTCGGTCAAGATCCCGCTCCCCCCGCAGGGATCGTGACCGTGACCGCCGCAGTAGGGGGGGCGGCAGCAAGGGTGACCGGCGTGAGAAAGAAAGAGAGGGGAGATCTGGGAGATATTAGTCTAACTGATTGTGGAAAACATTTGTGTTTGCAAAACTCTGTTATTTTATAAATGTTTGTGTTAAATCACACACTTTCGTTTAAATTAAACATTGAAAGGAAGATAGAAGGGCAAAACCTACATACACACTTACCAGAAAACCGTAGGCTCCTAAGTTTACAATTAAACAAACATGACAAAAAACATGAATATGTAATTTTCGGGCTACAGCTGTCCCCTTCTTCGGCAGAAAAGAGTGAATCACTTTGGTTTAGGGATGGTAAACATCGAGGAGGACATTAGAAATGTTCTCTCTCCTTGGTAACATTAGAAATGTTCTCTCTCCTTTGGTAACATTTGACATAGTGAGGTCTAGAAAAAAGAGAAATATAAAGATTCCACTTCCTATACAAGTTATCCTGGTGTTAGGTTAAGGAAGAATCTTATTAAATGACATCATTTACTTTGATTATTTGTCTAATTTGGATGAGTTCATTGTGTAATTTTGTAACTATGCTCTAAGAAATGTAATAAAAAAAACTTTGTGGACTACTCTTACATTTTACTATCATTGTTTGATTTTAAATTGTGTTATTTTTGAAAAAAAAAAGGTACAGGAAATATGGATAGTAACATACAAAAGGTAACGGACATGGTATGGCTTTTTTAATGAAAAGAACAACGCAGTTCATACTTGACACCGCTGTCATTGGACAAAGAGGTATTGGTTACCGCCCATTCCCCGGGCCTAGGTTCCATTCTGTCAGAACTCATCAGGAGGGAGTGTGAAATGTGCAACACAACTACCTAATCACTTATAGCGATGTATTATTTTGGCATTATTCATCATCATCATTATCATCCACCACTCTTTCCAGCCTGTGGCTTGGTCTGTAAAATAGAAACGCTTTGCTTGTTGGGGGCTCCGCCTCCAAACCCCCGGTGAGCTTTCTTTTCAATTGGATGTAAACTAATGTAATGATTATAGGTTTTACCGTTCAACCACAAGCGACCTCCAAAAAAAGGTCCGCGCCGACTTTAAAGTTGCTCTGCCATTTGGATATTTTTTTCGGGGGTTGAAAATTGAAATTTTTAACTTTTCGGAATTGTCTCGTCGGTTACAGGTTAGAAGCTATATGTTTACCAAATTTCAAGTTTCTAGCTCATTTGGAAGTGGGTAAACATTGTCAGTGAGTTGAGTCAGCCATGTGGCTTTACAGTATATAGATATGCTTTTATTCTCATTTTTTACACCATTATTCTCTCACTTGTACACTTGCTGCTATCTGCGCCTTCCATCTTTCTCTTGGTTGCCCATGCCTTTTTAATATATACTTCATTTCCATCATTCTCTTTAGCGTTCTCTCCTTTTCCATTCGCGTGACATGACCATACCATCTCAGTCTTGCTTACTCTACTATCTCTGGTACTCCTTGCATCCCCTCTCTTGGATAACTTCATCCCTAATCCTGTCTCTCCTCGTGTCATCTAACATTTTATTCACAATTTTCATTCCCATTCATTGTTCATGTTTCCGCTGCATATGTGATGGTGGGTACAAAGTACAGGTTCCATGTCGATTGGGGCGCAGAAAAGGACCCTGGAAGGTAAGTGAAAATACTTTATCCGGCAAAATTCTTAAGCCCATTCGTGCTCGCTCATAGAAATTCTCATGTGCTGAAAATTAATGTCTTCAAAAAGTGCATGTTAAATACCGAAAATTATTTTTTATTTGTGACACATTTTAGCGATTATTAAAGGTTTGACACTTGTGTTAAGACTGGCTTGCTGCTGACCAAAAGATCAGGGTATGAGTCCTGGTTGCGTCTACTGAAGATTTTTCCCTCGTCCCTACCCCATTTTTAGTTTTTTTGAACCGCATATTTCTTGTTTGGGTTAGTTAGAAATCATTTAGGAATATCTACCCTCAGTGGACCTGACCAGGATTGAACTCTGATACCCTCGCTATCAGCAGTCAAGTCTATTGCGAGAATGACGCCTCAAGACTATGTGGTCTCTGAAGCGGTTTAAAATGTGACTTTGTTGCCATTTTCATTAAGTGACCCAAAAAAAAAACCATTTCAGTGGCTACAATTATGATGTTTCATTTCAGGAAGCAGGGATTTTTTTAGTTATTTTTTATAGATAAATATTAACTAAAATAAAATCAATTTTAGTAACATTACATTTAATATTACGAAAAGAAAATTATACAATATTTTCTCAGTGAAAATATGACTTATTTTTAAATTTGACAAGCTACAAGTGAGACTTGATAAAATCAGGTGGCCAGACAGGGTGACAAATGAAGTCCTAAGAAGAATAGGTGACCAGAGAACCATTTTGAATGCAATTCTTTGGTACAAAAGCAAACTTAATCCGACACATCTCTATGAGGAACAATCTTCTGTACGACGCCATAGAAGGAAGGAGGAGGATTCAATTATTGATGATTTGAAGGTAACAAGAAAAGTCTGGAGGCTGAGGACAGGGCGCATTGGCGGTCTAAGTTCGCTGTCAAAAGAAATAGACCGGTTACAAAACAAAATAAGTTACATAAATAGAGTTTTTCAGTGACATCCATGACGCTGCTTTATTTTGTTAGCGAGCTCTTTAAGTTTCAGACTACAGTTGATGGACTGAGTACAACACATTTCATTCTAAGAATCTGGGCGATCTCTTGCTTTAGTCTTGATGATTAAGAGTCCTGAAAAGCCTTGTTCAGAGAGGAAAAAGAGCCTTTCCAACCAGGGTGGGCTAAAGGTACGGGTGAATCAGGTGGGGGCCCGACTGGAGGGGTTCACCAAACAGAGCACAGACCTAAAGTAATGTGGGAGTGATAAGAAAATTAAAGCTAATTTTGGAGTTGTGAGTTTTGGGGATTATTTTCACATCATTCCCAGGTTATATGTTAGGTTTGGGGATTATTTTCATATCATCCCTCGGTTAAATAGGGGAGGGGGGTGGGGGTGGAGGGTGCTCCAAACTTCCCAGAATTCTAAATGGGCTTTTCCTTGAGCTGATTCTAAAATTCCAAGTATAGAAGGGTTTCTAAACATTGATTCAACTCTGTTGCTATTGTCAATATTACAGTATTTCTAAATAATGCCCCAGTTTGTAAATGTGATTATCATAATTTTTGAATTCAGTAAAATCCTTGCGGCCTTTATTTGTGTCATGATTTCTGACCTAGGGTTTGGGAACCACAGGCTTATGAGAGGGCATATTGTAATCCATCAAGATACGATTGACACCTTACAGGGTAAACGGAGTGTACACTTAAAGAATTTAATATCATTTAACTGTACTTGGTTTCACAAACATTTTGGAACAATTCGAAAAGGATCAGTACATTTAAAATTATCTATCTTGTTTATTACTAAAACACAAAAA
>CABFVX010001992.1:120914-132250 GCA_902151425.1 Timema shepardi
GCATGTGCAACATGCCTAGTGGTTAAGGGGCCTGTAATGTAACTCTGTTGTCTGAGTTAGTTCTTCTGGCGCCTCACGCCCCTTGTTGGCCCAGACTTAGGCAATGTTACCTAAAGGCCAACTTAGTTTGTATAGACTGTTCTTATTGAGATTACGTGCATAATCCTTGTCATGTATCATGTTATTTCAATAAATTGCATTACTTCTATATACATCCTTTCTCTTTTTTACTTCTGTATTTACATGTTCGTGCACCCCTAATAAAATAGGGCACGGTGCAATTTTATGTTAATTTAGATCCTCCCCCCACCCACGCAATCTTTGTATACAATAAATTATAATGATTCTTATTGTTTGGAGTTGTAGGTTGGTAGAATTGAGCTATCTCTGCTGAATAAGGGACTACTATCCTTTATCTATGATAAGGGAAATCACAAAACAAATAAACTTCGTTTATGTGACAGAGATCCGCTAAAAAATTCTGATTGCCTGGTGTCTCTTTTTTCTTCATCTTGTTGAATTTAATTTGAACTACTTAATTATTTAGACAAGTCAAGCTAGAGTTGAAGAAATAATTATTAATGGAGGAGTAATCTATCTATAGAGAAGAAGGGTAAATACTAATGCTTCGATTTTGGACTTTTTTTTTTCTTTCTTTTTTGTCACAGTCAATATTATTGAACTTGCTTGCCTAATTCACCACTATCTTGGAGGTCATGGCTTTAGTTCAACTCATTGCCCTTTGCAGGGCCGCCTCGAACATAATTTTGAGCCCGGGTGAATCTTGTTTTAAGCACTCCACCCCCACCTCCCCCTTCCCCCCTTCAACAATAAAATTAAGACACTTCAATTTTAATTTTTTTTTGGGTACATTTTTATTTATATTATTTGAGACTAAGGGCAAGTTTCATAGTCAAATTTAGTACGCCTCAAGTGCAGCGCTACACTAAGTACACGATGACACCTACCTAAACTCGAATGGAATGGGCCGTTCTCGCATAGGAAACTGGCCCATTCCATTTGAGCTTAGGTAGGTATCGTCTTGTACTTAGTGTAGCACCGCACTTGAGGCGTACTAAATTTGACTATGAAACTGGCCCTAAGACTTAGCATAACATGTTTATTTGATAGGAGTTACAAAAACATTAAGATGATTTGCAAATTATGAGTGATCAAGGAAAGGAGGCTGTTTTTACATTACAAAATATAAATAGGCCTAATGGTTAAGTTGATATTTTAAACTTTTTTTTTTAAATTTCAATTTTGTGCCCTTCTAAGAAAAAAAAGCTACGATCCGCCACTGATATTTAAATCAAGTTTACCAATTGTTCCCGAAATAAAACTTTTGTCCTGGATTTGTTAAATAAGCTAAAAACATTTGAAATGTAGGGTTAAATCAATTAAATACATATATATTATAATAAAGTCAGTTGATAAGAATTTTAGGTGTACAATTTGGCAACAATGCACATTATCGCTGCAAGCAATGAGTATTTTTCATTCTGTTTTTAATTATTTAGCTGTCTTCGAAAATGCTAGCAACATTTTAATTTTAATTTTGACACATGAACCACGACTAATATTTTGGTCTAACAATAGGAATACTCTCTATCGCTACACCATTGATCTCTTGCTAAGCCGTGCATGAACATTTATCTTTTTCTGAAAGTAAAATAATATGAAAGGAGAAAGTTTCTACCTTTTCTGATAAATCTTCTAAAAATGGTGCTATCACAATCATCTCTTGTGGGATTATTTAATGAACATTGTTATAAAATTCACATTCACTTAACAAGTTAATGATGTATGCCACAAGAAATGATAAGTTATACTTAAAAAGAAATCCTCCTTGCTAGATTTTAAAACCACAGCACAATTTACTAGAGCTAGCTAGATAGATTACTGCTTGCTTACTACAGTCCCTAGGTTGTAAAAAAAAAACCAGTTCATTGGTCAGTGTTTAGGGGTTGAAAAAAAAGGGGGGGACGATACAGGGGGTTTGTAACCATATAAACATTGTGCAGTCATTGGTACTTTCCTAATGGGTATGCAGCGCAAGACTACAACCGAAGATAATACATCACTGGTTCTAACAAGGACACAAATCGTAATAAACGGCACCATATCAAATATATCTAAGCAATGTATGATTTTCTTTTAAAGATTATTGTTTGTAGTTTTTAAGATGACATAGGTGGCATGGTGCCCTGTGCACTCGCCCGCCCCTCGGGGCGGCCTTGGTCAGTTGCTCTGGGGACGGCTTTCTCCTCTCCATATAAATGGGGGTACATTTTTTCTTGATTAAACTTCTTATCCTATTATATTAGAATTGCTTTTCTTAGCACATTGTCCTATTAACCATTTGTGCTCGCATCAATCTTTTTTAGGGATGAGTGGGGATCAATTTAGAGAAAATGTAGCCTTATTTGTGTGGAGGGTGTGTGGAAAGCCAGTTAGAAAAAAACCTCTCAGAGCGCCAAACCGGGATTCTATTGCAAAAGTAGATTTTGTAACTGTTAACCAACATCTGGGAAGGGTGGTGAGGGGTTGAAAACCACCCCCATCAACACCGCCAGCATGTTGTTTATAAATAATTACTTAAGCCAAACGTAAAAGCATTTTTTTTAATGAATACTGGCTGCTAATTTCTTTGCAGTCCACACAAGTGGTGGGTGAAGGATCATTTATCAAAAACAGACACTAAGTAAGAAGCTAGGTAATAATTTAGATGGCATTTTAACCCATGTGATTAGAATGTAAAAATTTATGTTTTACATCATTATACCAATCATGCTTACACTGAAAAATAACTTCAGTGGGGTTTACGAACTTATGCTGGAACCGGCCAATTCACCCCTAGGCATAACTCATTCATTTTATTTTTCAAACACCAAACTTGATGACTCATAAATTAAAATATACACACACACAAATGATATAACAATTTTTGAACAAGTATTTTTTATTCAAAGCAATGTTTGGAAAAAAAAACTTGATTAATGTTATATTTTTGTAACACACTTTTTAGAGAAGGTTTAATTAACCTGAATAAAATAAAATAAAAGTAAGGTGATGGTAAAAGAGCGTTCATCTTTGCTTTTCATTCTTTACAAATAAGCCCTAATATATATCTTATAGTTTCATTTCAGGTAAAATAATATTTTTTTTAATAGGTCTCCCACAAGAGGACCTAGCATTTATAATGGCAGCCAATGATCTTTACGGTCTAATTGATGCCCTCTCTCTTCTGGAGTGCCCCGTGTGTATAGAGACGATGAGACCGCCCATTTACATCTGTACTAACGGCCACAATATCTGTGGCAAGTGTATGCAGGGAGTCGACATTTGCCCGGAGTGTAGGGCTGATTTCTCAAATATCAGAAACTTGCTAGCTGAACAGATGTCTTCAAAAGTTGTACATTCATGCAAGTACCAAACCGATGGCTGTGTTGAACGGTACCTGTTGATTGATTTACCCACACATGAGCTGGCTTGTTTTTATCGACTGTTAGAGTGTAAGGTGGAAGCAATGTTTCCTGAAGAATGTGCAAAATGCAAATGGTCTGGAAAATATGGCGACCTTTTCCAACATGTCAAAGATACACATTCAGCACAAGTAATGGAAGGAGAGAAATTGAGTGTCATAATACGCAGTGTTCCTAAACTTTCACGGCATTCTTGCGAAATTATAAAAGCGCCCATTGGTCTGTTTTGGTTTACAACAGGCTGGGATCCCAAGCGTGGTTTTAAAGTAGCAGTTCAGTATATCGGACCAGTGGAAAATGCCAAAAAGTATAAATACGAAGTTAGCTTTTCTTCAAACAGTGGTTGGAAGTTGAACTTTGAGAACTATGCTCACAGCCTGACAGAGGACTTAAGGAATATTATTAAATCAAATATGTGCTTCTATATCAGCATAGAAAGGATCAAAGAAATCTTGATTGATAAAAAATTCTCGTTTGAATTAAATATTAAAAAATCTCAAGATGTTTGACAATAAGATGTAACTCTGGATATTTATCAGTAGCTAATGCTTTAATAGGGACAAATCCTGATTCAATTATATATTTTCCTATTTCTCTTTAGTGACATATGCTCTGAAGAGATATAAAAAGATTCGGGTAAGAAGGCACTTCCAAAAAAATAATACAAACATTCATTTGATTGTGGTCAACATTGATGATATTTTATTTTACTATTAATATTACTTCATAACTATTGATATTGTCTATGAAAAGCGACAGTTGCAGAATACATGACTTGACATAAATACAATTAAAATGGTTTTAGTAACATCTGTCAAAATAGTTCCTTACTATCATAGTCAGACTATATGTTATACAATAAGGAAAATAACTTGTACTTAGATATCAAAATGATCCAGAAGAATGTATAGGATGTATGTATAGGGCAGAATGGGGCTACCATATCCAGACCCTGGAACAAGAATACATTCTAAAATCTACAACCAGTATCAATTATTTACTAAAAACATTTATATTAATACGGGTTCAAATATCAAATAAATTACATCATAATATTAAGTAGGTAATTTAAACAAAGGATTTTTTTTAGTTTAGCAGCTTTAATTAACCATTACAAAATTGATAATTTTATTAATATAAATAACATTAATATTGTAGCCTCCTTAATAAGTTTATGAAATTGTTTTGAGAAGTTTAAAAAAAATAGCACATTTTGATATCGAAACAGTGAAAGAAGAGTATGCAGTTTTGATATGTTAAAAAGAGTTAATGTATTCCTTAAAGTGTACGGTTGGTAACCCTAGGACAAACTAAATTACGCACTAGTTGGTTAGCTATAAAACCAATTAAAGACCAACGATTAAAGTGCTTGGGTTTAAGGAAAAATGTTTTCTTGATTATACACCTATATATCAAGGTTTACATTCATCTATAGTATTTACATTGATAACATAAAAGTTTGTTTTCTCAATTTGTGACTCTATTAATGCTCACTGTCCAACTTAAGTTTGTATTTAATAAATCTAAGACTATAGTATCCTATGTTGATTAGTACCTATATCATACTATGCATCTTTTTAAAGTGTCATTTAAAATATAAACTTGTGTTACTTTTCTAATATGTTGCAAGTGTGTATTTTATGAATATTCTAAAAATGTAATCAAAATATGTAATAGTGTTATGTAACATTATATAGCATTTATAAGCTACTATTATCATTGATATTGCACTTAATAGTCAGTATAGATTGGGCTATTTTATGGATAATATACTTTTTTGTTGTTTTAAGTAAAGTAAAGGTAGTCTTAATTCTTATGTTTTTGAAATCATGTTTATACAAAAAAAATGATAGAGAATAAACACTAATAAAAAAAAAGTAAACCATGTAACAAGTTAACCTACAGTGTATGCACTAAATAAGTGTGACTATCAAGTAGAACACCATATTTTTATTTATGGGGGTTATTTTGACTTTTGTAGGATTATTTTTGAACATCATTTTTTCTATAAATGCAGGAGATTAAAATTTCAATATTTTGACCACTTGATCATTTTAAAGTGGTTTAATGCACTACTGCAGTCTGTATGAAAAAGTTGTTCCAACATTCCAAAAATAAAATAATCTTTATACCTTCACTGTTTACTATCATCGGCTAAGATAAGACACGTTTTTCATTATGTTGTATGAAACCATGTCTTTCGGTACATACATTTTAAAATAATGTTTTTAATTTGGGGTGTTATGTCTACTGCTAGTTTTTCTACTCCTGAGATACTTTGAAATAATTTTTTAATCAGAAATAAAATATTGCTCCAGTAGAAACAAAGTTCAATTTTATTCAAATGGTGATATCAACAGTTGTTGACTATCTGTCATGATTGTAGTGATATTAAACGAGAAAGAAATTAAGATAAAAATTCTCATTAAATTGACAAATAGTCATGAAATGTAGATATCTCTATTTGAATAAAATTAAATGTTATGTTTCCAATGGGAATATTTTATTTATTTCGTGCAAAAAAAAATGTTTAAGGTATTAAAACTGCAAAAACATTACTCTTTAACTTGCATTCCCTAAACTCCTACCCTGAAGCTACTAATTGGGAAAGTAAAAATGTATCATAAGATTTTTTCGGAAGAAAAAATATTATTCCTATTTTTGTTCCGTTTTCTTCTTTATTTTTCTGTTTCAGGAGTGGTTGCTGTTTGTTCACAGCCTAAAAAATAATAATTTCTTTAGATTGAAAAATGATACTTGCACAGGGTAATCGAACCCTGAACCAGAAACTTGTGTCCAGATGCCATTTTTCAATTTAAATAATATTATCTAGATACGGCTATATCCGTAATAAACAAATATTATAGGGCTTGCTATTTAACCCTCACAAAAATAAGTAGTGATACATCAAACCTAATCAAACTATTTTCAAATATCTTCAAATGTTATGTTGTGTCCCTATAAAAACTTGACTGTCAGTTGCGTAACTATGTTTGGTGTCACCCAGTGTGATTACTCATTTTGTCACCCCCATATACGACCACACCAATTATTTTATTTAAATCATTTTTAATTAATAAGGGTTCAAACATAATATAAATTATGTAATAGTAATAAATAGGTAATTTAAACAAAGGATTTTATTAATATAAATAACACTAGTATTGGTAACCCTAATCAGTTAAAACAGTATTTGGCCTTGTTCCGGGCATAATCCAATTTATATTTTTATCTATTTGCTAAAATTTTGAATTTTTTTATGGGAAGTTTTTTTAAAAAAAGACCATAATATTTTGATATTGAAACGGGGAAAGAAGAGTATGCAGTTTTTATATGTCGAAAAGAGTAAATATATTCTTTAAAGTGTGCGGTTGGTAACCCTACGACCAACTATATTACGCACTAGTTGGTTAGCTATAAAACCAATTAAAGACCAATGATTAAAGTGAACTTGGGTTTTAAGAAAAATATTTTCTTGATTAGACATCTATCTATATATCAAGGTTTGCATTCATCTATACATTGATAACATAAAAATCTAATGTTTCTCAATTTGTGAACTACTGTATAAGTTCATTGTCATATTTGTGAACTATTGTATAAGTTCATTGTCATATCTGTGAACTATTGTATAAGTTCATTGTCATATTTGTGAACTATTGTATAAATTCATTGTCCAATTTGATTTTGTATCTAATCACTTTTAAAACTCATGGTATCAGTAATAGCCTATGTCAATTTGTGCCTTTAATCTATAAAATGGGGCCTACTATGCATTTTTAAAGTGTAATTTTAGTGGTATTTTAATTTTAATCAGTATGGATTGGAATATTTACAACATAGTATACTTTATATTGCTTTAGGTAGGGTAGGATATTCTTAATTTTCATGTTTTTGCATTCAAGTTCATAAGTCACATATATTTAAACATTTATAAACAAGTCAACTCCCACCATATGCACTAAAGTAGGGCAAAAAGCTAGATAAAATATCCTTGGATGCCATATTTTAATCTTATGGTGACGTTTTTGACTTTTGTAGATTTATTTTTGACAACATTTTCTATTAATGAAGACGATTAAATAAAAGTATTTGAATAACATTTTAAAAGTCTTGTTTCTTTCCTATCATTCTTGAATATTTTTAATTCACCCCTAGACAGGGGTGTAGCAGAGCAACGCTCCGGTACTGGTTTTGTAGGTGGGACAGCGCTCCGGCTGATTATCAGGCTACAACATAATTATCTCTGAAGAATTTGTCTTCAAGTGTGTATGTATAGAACTTATATTTTCAATTAATTGTAATTTTGATTGAAAGTTAATTAAATTAATGATAGTTACAATAGATAGATGTCAATTAAACCATAAGGAAAGACAGATGCAAGCATGGGTTTGGTTTAATTTTGTATGCTAATGCCCCTCCCCTCCCCCCCCAACCACCTACAAGCACCTAAAATTAAGAGCTCTGGAACTGCTATACTTGGGTCCACACCCCTGCCTCTATAATAGAAACACTCATAAATATAACAAATGAAAATATTATCATTTGTTTACTTATATAGTTTGTAAAAAAATCACAGTTTTCTGATCAAGTGCATGAATATAATTATCAATTAACATGACTTAAAATAATTTCATGATCAAATACTTGTTATTCCCTCATATTTATGTTTTTCAGCAGTGACACTATTTAAATGGCCAGTTTTTGTTTAAAAGACTCGCTGCCGTTTCGAACATCTGTCGCATTGTGATGTTTGAATTTAAATACCCGCCGGGCGAGGCGTGTATGACGGTTTGTCCGTTACAGCTCAAGGTGAGTGGGCTGAATTTGTTAGCTGCTGCTATCTGCGGGCGGAGGATTGAACTACCGTTGACGGTTATGGACAGGGGTGGCCAAACATTCCTTGGATAATGCTCATTTTATCTCTTTGCGTTGAAACTAACTCGCAAGATGACCGCATAATTTTTACAAGTATTAAAAGAAAGACATTTTATTATTTGGAAATTAAATTTATTATTATTATTAATGATAGGATGTACAGTAAGCCTAATATCTGATTTTGCAGACAAGCATGATTAATTTACTTTAAGTGTACCACATTTTGAGATTTGGTTTCTCAAAATTTCTCGTGAATGCTCAATTTGCTGATAGACGGACATGGGATGGCAGTTTATATTTCCTGCTCTGATTCGAAGGGTCTGAGTTCAATTCCAACCAGGTGCACCGAACGTTTAATCTCACTTCTGTTTTTCCATTCTCTCTTCAAGCGAATATGGTTTAGTTTCTTTAAAATTTACCCCTATCATTCTATTCATTGTTCACAATTCACCTTGATTGACAGAACAATTATTTACTTATGGAACTCTTAAAAAAATATTTTGATTGAAAAATACAATACTTTGGTTTTAAAACTCATTTTTTAGCACCGCGTCTTACTACCCGTTCGGGTGTTACGCCTATATATTAATTACGCTAATGTGTTAGGGACGCGTAAGGTTGAATTTAGGGGACGTTTACCCGAAATTGTGTGGAGGGAGAGTGGAAAACCACCCTCAGTAAACACGCCTGGGATTATATCTTGTCTATTGCGAGAGTTACGCCTTGGTGGAGGCTGAGTGGTAAAAAATATTACACATGCATTGTGCTTGATCGCCAATGACGGTGAAGTCGGGGTTTAAATCCCAGCTCGGTGCACTAACCGGGTTTTGTTTACATTCTTTCATTAGACTTATGCGGGTGCACTCCCTCTAAGATACTTTCAACCCTGGATGATCGTATGCCAGGGGGTACGTGAGCGTATTTTAGTGTTGTAAAAAGGGGGTGGGTCTTTTTTTTTTATCGTATCAAAGTTAACCTTATTTGAGCCAAACATAAGAAAACTGTGACCTCATTAGTTAGGTATTTTATAATATTTTCATTCAAATACAAATTTAAACATTTTCATGTTTTATTTCTTTCACGTGCCTAAGGCACTTATAAATTATATTTATCACCAATGTTTAATTGATTCAAATTAACAAACTTTCTTTCAAAATCAAGTGATTAGTCAAAAAAACACTAATATTACTAATTTATTTATTTAAAAACAATTCTTAGGGTACTTGAGGTAAGTATTTACGAATGAGAAATAACTCTGCGGAAAATGTCTGAAAATTACTGCGTTGGTTGAGTTTAATCAAACACATCTGTTTTCAGATTACATTCTGTTGGGTTATTGTGTAGAGACACACGTTTTGTCTTGGCGATAGAATTACTAAAATGCACTACCTGCAACTGACTGGACGAAAGAATGGCCACCCCTGGGAGTTTAAATGACACACGGCTGAAGTCTATCAGACAAGGAGAGGGGTATAATAAGTATTCCCATGACGTCATGAGGCACGGTGGAGAGTGTTTTTCTTTACCGGAGCGGTTAAAAGCCGTTTCACATTACGCAACAATCGCTGGCCGACTATTGCTCTGTTATTTAACACGAAGCCACTGAGTTACCCAGACCGACAACAGTCGCTCAGAATTTACCCACTATTGGCTATTTGTGGCGTAGTTGCCCATGAAGTTTGAAGTTGATTACGGTTTTAAGTTTACTGTACAACATTTTACCATTTACAATAATTCTAATATCAATGTTACAATGTACTTAATAAATAAGTTAACAATCAAAATATCGGATATCCTTGAGCAGAACTATAGGTGGAGATATTAACCAATTTTATTTAATGGCGGACGATGATATTATATTGAAATAGATACAATACAAGACTGTTGGGTATTTGAGGACATTTTATTGTAAGATAGGTTAATAAAGAAACAGTTAAAGTGCATTTATTTGATTTACAGACGGTAATATATTAAAAGTTCAATAATGTTATAATGATTAATTTTATAGGAATTTGTTTTAGAATTAAGTTGGTGTGTGTGTATATATATATATATATATAATATTATATTATATGATTAAAACGGGCTCTGATCAACATTTTGTTACAATATTTTTAATATTTATTGAGTTAATAGATTTATTTTGAAAGTTGTTTGAATGTCACACATCCAGCGACTGCTGGTTTAATCATGATGTGTTAATATTGTTTCATTCACGCAACAATCACCGGCCAGTCTCCCAAGTTGTGCCAACCTCCAAGCTACCAGTCTATTTTATTTCTTATTTATTTGAAGTATTTAACGTGTACTTTCCAAACCGATTGATTATATCATCATACGAGAATTTCTGAGTGAGAGCGAAAGCTCCTACCAATTTTGCCAGGAAATTTATTTTCAATTACCTTCTAGGGTTCTTTTACAAGCCACAAACAACGTGGACCGACGGCTTTACATCCCTTCCGAAGGAAGTTGTGCTACGGATTGTTATCGCTCAAGAAAGATCCGTCGACCCCGTCTGTGTTTGAACCTACGATTATCGAAGCTACTTGTTGAATTTCGTTCGTGATACAGGAGGCTAAATTTTTCTATTTGGTTTTCAATTGTTTGTTTTCATCTGTGGTTCGAGCTCCGTCGCTTACATATTTCCTGTAAAGTAGCGGGCCTGGAACGGGGGTCAGTCAATTCAGCCTCGTGAGGACAAATGAGGAGCTACTAGAATGAAAAAAAAAGGAATGGCTCCGGTCTAGAAAACTGAGATTAATGGACTGAATGTTCGTTGTGCTGACCACATGACACACTCTATTTGCTGGAGTTGGTACTATCTTCGCCAATGGATGGCGACTGTTCTGTTGGTATGGCTTGTTTGAGGGCTGGAGTTTTTTTATTCAAAATTTATCTGATTGCCAAACCCTTCCTTCACCTCTGACAAGACATCTTGTGAATGTGAGGAATGCCAGGCCTCCACCGTGGTTC